>JAODPA010061978.1:0-11121 GCA_025585075.1 Nepenthes mirabilis | reverse complement strand
ATAATAAATAACTCCAATAAATACCATCAATGTCATTTATATCAATCCTCATAAATGAATCTGATAAAAGCTAAACAGTAACTGAACTAACAAAATCTTGAGTATCTCTCCTGAGAGTCTCAATCTCTGATATCACTTTTACCTGGAGCCTACACATGCGATCACCTCTATCCTGGCGTCAACCTGTCTACTTTGGAATCAATAAAACACAAGAGTGAAACTGTGACGAAACGGATTTTTTTTTGTCCTCAAAAGCTTCCGACAAAACAGCAACACCATTAACGGTCCAAAACATAAGGCAAGACTCCTACAAAAATTTCGGTAGAGTCTCCTTTGTAATAGGATAAAAAATCCAAAAATACAACACCGTATATTCATCCATAACAAGCACACAATTATCCATTATTCACAATTCCTACAACATTCACAGGATCACATGTTCCATCCATGGTACAAATCCATAAAAATATTTACTACTCTAACAGTTTAATAACGAGATACCATCTAAGACCTACACAGTAAATCCAGAGTATATAGCGAAAGTAAACTAAGAATATGCAGAAGTATAGCATTTTCTCTTCTACTATCATACACATCATGAGCTTTCTATATAAAAATCGATATGTTCTAAGACATCAATAATCACAAGATCAATATACAAAAATCATATGCAGTTAGGCCTTTACAACGACAGGCTCCTCCAAAATAGCTCCAATATGCTATGGTCCTCAAAAGTCTTCAAGAAGCTTCTCTCTCTGATTACTCTCTTTCGTCAGGTAAAAGCTCCACTGTCTCCTCTGGATGGGAAAAAAATACTAAAACAGTGAGTCGAGACCCAACAAGGTACATGCATATAAAATATAAAACGGTTATGCCAAAACAATCATATAACCATGTAGAATCAGAATGTTTAATCAAATATCATCTAAAAAAAATAGTAAAGACATACTATAACGATATTAAATCTCATGCTTCATAAATCATTACACTATAGACTGTAAAACAAAAACTATAAACTTTACTGATACATGGTAAAACTGAAAACAATACTCTATACTGTTCACTGTCCTCTTTTCACTGTATATGATTCATTATCATCTTTTAAATCGGTGATACTTTATCATCTTTTCACTGTACAATACATTTTCATCTTTTATTGTGACATATCTTAACAATTTCAGACCCTACCAGTGTACCCTACTAGCGAAATGGGCGAATGATCGAGGATAAATTATGTTCAGTCCATATAATCTAAGGCTTATCATGTCATATCATGTCATATCATGTCATATATATCCTATCCTGAGAGATATCTGTACTGTGTGCCACCCGAAGGTCAGCCTATGTCCCTCGTGGTTTAACGCCTTTGAGGACAGGGCGGACCATGAATCACTCCATGGACAAAACTATTCTCGATTACCACCATAAGTTTTAAGGCCTTACCCAAGAACTTACCTGGACTGTAGTCAGTCTCGGGTCCCAAAATAACTGTAACAAAAATCATCTCTTTATCGAAAATTCCATTTTCGAAATCAAACTTTCACAACACAATTTCAGCACTTCTTTAAATCCACATGGAAATTTCGTCGGTATACGTTCATTCATATTTTCAAAAATAAATTATACTGGAAGTTACACATCGATGTCAATTAACTTTCATATAACAGAAGCTATGGTTAAAACTCATCAAAACCTCTTCATTTTCGTACTTAGCGCTTCGCCAAAACCGTCGGACTCAAATCGGTCTCTTACATGTACATTTCTCATGAAATTAATGTCATAGATGCCATGCATATACATTAAATCATACAATTTACTCAATCTTCACAACATTTTCGAGCTAGGGTTTCGTCACATGCTTTCTGAGACAAATCGAACACTATTTTCATACTTATTCACGAAATCGAAGCTAAATCTTACAATAAATATGGATAAACATAAAATTTAACCGATTAATTGAAGGAAACATGCTTCATGTACTTTAAACATGCATCAATATCATTTTCGGCCAATTTAAAGCAAAATAAACGGTAAAAACGAAAAATAACGTTCGAAGTACACTTGCCTGAGCTCGTTCTGCCATTATTTTACCCGGATCGGATCGGAATGGTGGTCTCTCCCCTTTCTTCCTCTTCGTGCTTGCTGTTGTGCCTCAACTTTTCCTCTCTACAAACACATATCCTTTAATCGGCATTTAAATAAGGAAGTATTACACAATATCGTCTGAAGTTTTCGGAAGAGTAGTACCCATGTACAGTGCACAGGAATAGTGCACGTGAACAGTGTACATGTACACGAATCGGTTGATTCTCAAAATTTCGGAATCCAACAGGTAATTTATCGAACCTAAGGCATGGGTAACTATAATCCCAAGTTAGTTTACACATTAAACCCCAAATCGAAGACCAAACGGCGTCCGGGCATGGGTTAAGGGCTTTGCGAACGAATTTCCTTACATAACCACAATTTTGGATACCCAACAATAAATTAACTTACCAAAGTCATGCATAATCATAATCTAATCTTAAATAAATCAAAAGCCCCAAAAATCAGAGCCTGAAACCACTCGGGCGCGGGGTTAAGGCTTCGCGAACGGGAATTCACATAATTTCACCAAATCAGGTAACCAATTGACAAATTAATTTACCTAGGGCATGGGTATTGGTATTCTAGTCTCAATTTATACAAAAGCCCCAAATATCGAGGGCCGGAATCCACCCGATTGCACATGAACAGTATACGTGCGTGGGTGAGGGTTTTTGTATAAAATCCGGTATAATTCCTCAAAGTTGGACATGAAATTCGTATATATGCACGGTAGAGTCATGGGCTTTACAAATACATACACGGGATCGGATATCAGAATAAAATACCCGAAGAGGATGGAACGAAAATCAAAGAAATGGAAGAAAAACGGTATAGATGTACTTGCCTCGACATGCTCTACGATTTCTCTAACGGGCTCGAAGCCGGATTTGGACTCCACGGGCTCGATCTCCTCCTTTCTCTCTCTTGTTCGTCGCCCTCTCTCTCTCTAAAAACACTAGGTTCGTGAGAAATGAGGGAAAAGAAGGCTGGGCGAGCTTTTATATATCGTGCAGCCGCTCGAGCGGAGCTTGAGCGTCTGGCAGGCGGCAAGGCTTCGGGCAGTCCACCGCTCAAGCGAAACTCGAGCGGCCAGCGGGAGGAGGGCTTCAGGCACGCCACTGGTTTTTGCGCTCGATAGGAGGGCTCGAGCGCGCGGAGGGCGCGGGTCTGGCCCGCGTCAAGCCTGCAGCAAGCCTACGTCGCGTTTTCGCCGTTCGAGACCCATTTTGACCATTCTAACCCAATCTTTCACATCCTTGGACCTTATTTTTTATTATATAACCTCAATAAGTCATAATTATCACAATTTAAAACTCGAATCTTGTCAACGAATCAACATTTCATCGCTTACAATTTCGGTTCCCGATTTACTAGTTCCGGTTCTTTGAGCTTTCCAATCCATTCCTCCCGTACCTTTTGAACAAAATGCACCTATTTTAACTTAATTACCTCCCAATTATCATATTCAGAAACTCGAGTCATCACATTCTCCTCCACTTATAAAAATTTCGCCCTCAAAATTTGACGAAGCTCGAAATCCTCGAGTCAGAGGCAATCTCCCAAGCATTTCCAATCACCTTTTCGGTTAGACGATTATCCCAGAAAATTTCAAGCATTGAATTGTTTTGATCCTTATTACCCGTTTTATTCTATCAAGTTTGAAGACACACCAAATTCATTAACTACTTTCCCGACTTAGCTCGAAACCTCAAATGGTTGAAAGCTCTTGCTTGATCCTACCTTAAGTCTAGAAGGGGAAATATTCCTTCTGAGCCTCATATTGAACCTCATCATATGTGAGTTTGCCACATTTAAAGTTACAATCATCCCAAGGGTTTGACATGGCTCTAGATCATTCTCCCCATAACCTCAGAATTTAATAATTGAGCAACCTCAAGATTCCGTTTGCATACTAATGAGCCAACTAATCAAATTCGAACAAGTCTTCTATGACTACGATAAGTGGGTTGTTCTAACCTTTCCGAAACGAAACCATAAGGACTTCATATTTCATGAACTCCTAGCTCCCAAATATCAAATACGGTCTTGTCTTCCAATTCAAGAATAGGACATCCTATTATCCAATCATTGGATTTACTTGCGATTTACCTTTCACATTTCCTATGAAACTTCAAAGACATACAAGTCTGAAGACTTGCAACATTTATTGCCAACATTAATGCCTGCTTTCCCAAATAAAACACCGAGGCTCACCTTTTCAACCTTTAAACAGGTCTGTCCACGTGCGATATCATATGACTTTCCTCCTTAATGATACAATCATTATGGCTCTTAAAATTTAAGTAATGGCTATCTTCAAAACGATATCCATAAGTTCTCAAGGTGAAAACTTTAATGGCTGATTCTGACTTGCATATGGGGTAACATTAATCATGAACTTCTGCCCCACTTAAATCAAAGGTACTCACCTATCATGACATGAGGGTAACATAATCTTAACCCTCCTCAAAAGCATTGTATTCTACGATGTCTCACTAGACTCATCGGGGGTCAACCTAAATGACATGAATGTCAATTACCCCTATTCGATCTCGGGAAACTACCTTGTATCTTCTATTCTAACAATTACAAATCTCACCCATGCCGAACGTCTCACAAACACTAAACTTCTCAAGGAATACTTGTCAGGTTACTTAACAACCTTAGTTAGACCCAAAATGACCATACATTTTTACGGCACTAATTTGTCTCCCCAATTAGTCATCACTTAAAATCTTATGGATCCCAAAACCATGCTACCTAAGAGCTACAAGCTTAACAAAGTATGTCCCCTATCAAACTCGCATTCCTTTCTTAATGGGACATACGAGTTATAATCCATCCACAATCAAGGACTTAATCTGTAAACAAAGTGCATACACCCCTTAATCATTTGAAATTCATCCATGAAGTCACCTCAACATGGTTCCGAATATGGCCGAAAATTTCAACCCATAAAATTTCATGAAACGCCAATGGACCTACAAAACCCAAAAGGTGATTTCTGAACTTCATAGTGGCCATAGCCTCATCTTGAATACTACCAGGGCTATAACCCCTAATTCTCCACAATTAACACGCTATGGACCCAAATCAATCATAGAGATTATCAAGCCTTTATAACCACCCATATAATTCACCGATCTATTCACAATGTCCACTTAACAAATCATTAATCTCCTAGGTAATCCCCATCTTTGAAATTCACGAACAACCTCGAATTCTTGACCAACAGATACGTCAACCTAATCTTTCTTTTGATAATCTCCTCAGACAGCCATACAGCCAAAATCCCTCGATGACCACAAAATAACTTCTAGATGTGGTCGCACATTTCTTTCAAACATCATCACCACCAAACTCTGATCCCAAGGCATTGGATTTCTTCACTGCAAGATCAGAGGATATAAACTATCTTTAATTCAACTACCATGCTATCTATAACTTAGATCATAGTTCCAAATCCCTTCGGGAAGACATTTATCCAAAATTCGTACATAAACATCCACTTTGATATGACCTCTGTCCTTTCAAATACTAGATCACCTTTGCCGCTATTACAAAGCCTAGGTCTCCCAATCCCACATAAATCAAAACACAACGCAACCATGGGTTTGGAATCTCCCAAAATGACACCAGGCTACAATATCAGACGTAAGAGCCTTACCTCTTATCACAACCGGTGACACTTAACATCTTGAGTTAATACCTTTGAGTCCTCGATTAGAACACTGTACCTTTTTATCATCCGTCTATGAATAAGGACATCCCTTAATCTTACGATCAACCAACCACTATTGAATCACACTCCCGAGAGTCTCACTGAAACAAAGCATTCACCCAAGGAGATTTCAAAACACATAAGACAATACTTCTTAATCCTCGAGACCCATAATCCTTCTCATGTCAACCAACCGAGGTTGAAACCACCTCCTATCTAGTATGGGGCAACATGCCATATCTTCTACAAGACATGGGATCACCATAACGTCATCTTAAGTTTAAGAATCCACATTTCAACCTCAAAGAATTTGGGCTGCCCAAAAGTCCAAATACTTAGACATCTCCAAAACGATTTATGTATTGCCACCTTAGGATTTGATATACCCGAAATTAAATCCAGTCATACTAACCTCGAGCCGACGGCGCGACTCCATTCATTCCGCTGGCTAGGTTGACCGGCACCCTTCTTAGCAAACCCAAACCTCAAACCGAGATAAATTAACCGAGGGATCGAGTTAATCACTGATCAATTCAAGAACCCAATTGATATCAATCAAATCCTAACACTAAGGTGTCTCTACACACTATCATCCTCTCAACCCTACAACCAGCCACTAATATTAGTAGTCCTCATCTAAGAGCTACTACTAATATTTTCTTGAGACCGAGACATTTCGCATTAAGACACTCCTTAGACACTAGCTAGGACACATAAGCTAGCCAATTGATCTAAATCATCATTCCTAGTTTAGCACTAGCCTAAGAACCAATTCTCAAAGATCCTACTTGTCTTAACTTCCTCAACTTATTTCTATAGGAATTCTGTATAGAGATTCAATCCTATACTTCTGTTTTTTGGTCAATCAATTCCTAAGACATCTCAATTCTCTGATACCAATTGTGACAGAACGGATTTTTTTTTGTCATCAAAAGCTTCCGTCAAAACAGTAATACCATTAACGATCTAAAACATAAGGCAAGACTCCTGTAGAAATTTCAACAGAGTCTCCTTTGTAATAGGATAAAAAATCCAAAAATATAACCCTATATAATCATCCATAACAAGTACACAACTATCCATCATTCACAATTCTTACAACAAACATTCGCAGGATCACATGTGACATCCATGGCACAAATCCATAAAAATATTTACTACTCTAACAGTTTAATAACGAGATGTTATCTAGGACCTGCACAGTAAATCCAGAGTATATAGTGAAAGTAAACTAAGAACCTGCAGAAGCATAGCATTTTCTCTTCTACTATCATACACATCATGAGCTTTCTATACAAAAATTGACATGTTCTAAGACATCAATAATCACAAGATCAGTATACAAAAATTATATGCAGCTAGGCCTTTACATCGAGAGGCTCCTCCAAAATAGCTCCAATGTGCTATGGTCCTCAAAAGTCTTCAAGAAGTTTCTTTCTCTGATTACTTTTTTTCGTCGGGTAAAAGCTCTACTGTCTCATCTGGAGGAAAAAAAATACTAAAACAGTGAGCCGAGACCCAACAAGGTACATGTATGTGAACTGTAAAACGGTTATGCCAAAACGATCATATAACCATGCAGAACCAAAATGTTTAATCAAACATCATCTAAAAAAACAGTAAAGATATACTATAACGATATTAAATATCATACTTCATAAATCATTACACTATAGACTGTAAAACAATAATTATAAACTTTACTGATGCATGGTAAAACTGAAAACAATGCTCTATACTGTTCACTGTCCTCTTTTTACTGTATATGATTCATTATCTTTTGAACAGATGATACTCTATCATCTTTTCACTGTACAATATATTTTCATCTTTTACTGTGACATATCTTAACAATTTCAGACCCTGCCAGTGTACCCTACTAGCGAAAGGGGCGAATGATCGAGGATAGATTGTATTCAGTCCATACAATCCAATGCATATCATGTCATATCATATCATATATATCCCATCCCGAGGGATATCTGTACTGTGTGCCACTCGAAGGTCGGCCTATGTCCCTCCTGGTTTAACGCCCTTAAGGACAGGGCAGACCATGAATCACTCCATGGACAAAGCTATCCTTGATTACCACCGTAAGTTCTAAGGCCTCACCCAAGAACTTACCTGGACTGTAGTCAGTCTCGGGTCTCAAAATAATAGTAACAGAAATCATCTCTTTATCGAAAATCCCATTTTCGAAATCAAACTTTCACAACACAATTTCAGCACTTCTTTAAATCCACATGGAAATTTCGTCCGTATACGTTCGTTCATATTTTCAAAAACAAATTATACTGGAAATTGCACATCGATGTCAATTAACTTTCATATAACAAAAGCTATGGTTAAAACTCATCAAAACCTCTTCATTTTCGTACTTAGCGCTTCGACAAAACCGTCGGACTCAAATCGGTCTCTTATATGTACATTTCTCATGAAATTAATGTCATAGATGCCGTGCATATACATTAAATCATATAATTTACTCAATCTTCACAACATTTTCGAGCTAGGGTTTCGTCACATGCTTTCCGAGACAAATCGAACACTATTTTCATACTTATTCATGAAATCGAAGCTAAATCTTGTAATAAATATGGATAAACATAAAATTTAACCGATTAATTGAAGGAAACATGCTTCATGTACTTTAAACATGCATCAATATCATTTTCGGCCACTTTAAAGCAGAATAAACGGTAAAAACGAAAAATAACGTCCGAGGTACACTTGCCTGAGCTCATTCTGCCATTATTTTACCCAGATCGGATCGGATCGGAACGGTGGTCTCTCCCCTTTCTTCCTCTTCGTGCTTGCTGTTGTGCCTCAACTTCCCCTCTCTACAAACACATATCATTTAATCAGCATTTAAACAAAGAAGTATTACACAATATCGTCCGAAGTTTTCGGAAGAGTAGTACCCATGTACAGTGCACAGGAATAGTGCACGTGAACAGTGTACATGTACACGAGTCGGTTGATTCTCGAAATTTCGGAATCCAACAGGTAATTTATCGAACCTAAGGCATGGGTAACTATAATCTCAAGTCAATTTACACATTAAACCCCAAATCGAAGACCAAACGGTGTCCGGGCACGGGTTAAGGGCTTTGCGAACGAATTTCCTTATATAACCACAATTTTGGATACCCAACAATAAATTAACTTACCCAAGTCATGCATAATCATAATCTAGTCTTAAATAAATCAAAAGCCCTAAAAAGCAGAGCCCGAAACCACCCGGGTGCGGGGTTAAGGCTTCGCAAACGGGAATTCACATAATTTCACCAAATCGGTTACCCAATTGACAAATTAATTTACCTAGGGCGTGGGTATTGGTATTCTAGTCTCAATTTATACAAAAGCCCCAAATATCGAGGGCCGGAATCCACCCGATTGCACATGAACAGTACACGTGCGTGGGTGAGGGTTTTTGTGCAAAATCCGGTATAATTCCTCAAAGTTGGACATGAAATTCGTATATATGCACGGTAGAGTCATGGGCTTTACAAATACATACACGGGGTCGGATATCAGAACAAAATACCGAAAGAGGATGGAACAAAAATCAAAGAAATGGAAGAAAAACGGTATAGATGTACTTGCCTCGACATGCTCTACGATTCCTCTAACGGGCTCGAAGCCAGATCCGGACTCCACGGCCGTGATCTCCTCCTTTCTCTCTCTTATTCATCGTCCTCTCTCTCTCTAAAAACCCTAGGTTCATGAGAAATGAGAGAAAAGAAGGCTGGACGCGCTTTTATACATCGCGCAGGCGCTCAAGCGGAGCTCAAGCGTCTAGCAAGTGGCAAGGCTTTGGGCAGTCCACCGCTCAAGCGGAGCTCGATTGGCTAGCGGGCGGAGAGCTTCGGGCACGCCACTGGTTTTTGCGCCCGATAGGAGGGCTCGAGCGTGCGGAGGGTGCGGGTCTGGCCCGCATCAAGCCTGCAGCAAGCCTACATCGCGTTTTTGCCATTCGGGACCCGTTTTGACCATTCTAACCCAATCTTTCATATCCTTGGACCTTATTTTTTATTATATAATCTCAATAAGTCATGATTATCACAATTTAAAATCCGAATCTTGTCAACGAATCAACATTTCACCGCTTACAATTTCGGTTCCCGATTCACTAGTTCCAGTTCTTTGAGCTTTCCAATCCATTCCTCCCGTACCTTTTGAACAAAATTTACCTATTTTAACTTAATTACCTTCCAATTATCATATTCAGAAACTCGGGTCGTCACAGAAACGAATGCCCAGCAAGTAAATATAATCAATGATAGATGAGTACAATTAAGCATCTCAGACAATAAAATAATAAATAAAATCAATAATTATAGATAATATATCAACCACTGTTTGAGACTCAATAAGATGTGTCCACAACCCAAAGGCCACATGAACGGCTAAGTGCCAAGGAAGCAACATGAATTCTATCGAATCCGATCATTAGCTTAATACGATGTCACAACTGTATAAATGACAGCAGTCTCCATGGACCTTATTCTACCATAGTGAACCAAAGGCCGCGTATTTACGTCTCCAACGGCTGGGTAAGTACCACGAGATTATCCATGGTATCCAACTACCTCTACAGTCTTCCCAGAGGCTGTACCCATAACATGCCGATACCACCTCCTATACCCCTTGTCGAATGATATCTCAGATATCATCATCTACGATGATCATTAGGTTATAAGTATCCCTCTCGACTCACTGTACGAGATAATAAGAATGTAATTATCAGCTCAATCTGAGGTCACCCCTATACGAGATCATAAGAATCTCTATGGACCTTATTCTACCATAGTAGACCAAATACCGCGTATTTGCGCCCCCAATAACTAGGTAAACACAACGAGATTATCCATGATATCCAACTACCCCTACACTCCTCCTAGAGGCTGTACCCATAGTATGCCGATACCACCCGTGATACCCCTCACTAGATGATATCTCAGATATCATTTTCTACGATGTTCACTAGGTTATAAGTATTCCTCTTCAATAACGACCTCAATCCTCCGAAATAGATTCAGTATCGAAAAAGTATAGACTACTCTACGGTCCCACGGACTCCCATTCGACAAGTTACCGTTGAGTTTTCACACACACTTCTTTACTTATCCATAGAGTGCTAATAAAATATACGCACACCACCAAGATTAACGCGAAGAATCATTTATCGGATTTCATCAATGAGGTACACGAATCATCACGTAACCGACTATTAGTACTTCAAGTATACCCACTTACATTCATAATTTTGTATAAATATCTTCTACCATCCATATATATCAATATAAACA
>JAODPA010061967.1:0-11123 GCA_025585075.1 Nepenthes mirabilis | reverse complement strand
GCTTGATCCCAAATTATGACACGGAAATTTTACATACATGAAACACAAACAACTTTAAACATATGATTAAAATTTTGGATCTTCCACTAACAAAAATCGACTTGCCGACTGATTAACATAAATATTGTTTCAACCCCTCTTATTAATCTTGATCATATTGAAACATGGGAAACCCGACATTACCCTCAAATGTTAGTTCCAATTCATATTTTATTGTTATTTTTATATTTTTATATGTTGTTTAAAATGCCAGATCTTAATAGGTTTAGCAAATAAATAATAAGATCTAAATTAGAGATCGATATTTGAAAATTGAAAGTCCATATTGTTAAGTGGCCAAATAGTCGAGAAAACAAGCCATAAAGCCATTGAGCAACCTAAATAATGAACTACTCTGGTATCATGTGTCCTAACCCAACGACGTCCGCTAAACATGGAAGTCATGCACCGCTCTATTAGAAGACACTAAAGTGAGGAAAGGACCAAAGTTGTTGATGAGGGTTATAGACATTAGCACTAGTGGAGGTTCCACATTAGCCATATATTTTCTAAAAAATTTTTCATAATTACCCACTAAGACCTTATATACAAACATATCAGTTTGATCATAAAATTAAAAAAATATAACTCACACTATCATTGGGCCTTTTGTGCGGCCATAAATAGGGGGTTCCCACACTTAGGCCACCCAAACTCGTTCCTTCGTTGGTGAAGCAATGTGGAGTCCTTGGCTCGTCTTACGTCTTGTGGAGTTCTGCAAGGGAATCTGATGGATTTGTGGGAGACTTGTAGCCGCTTTTGAAGCCTGTCATCGTGCTCTTTTTGCGGAGATTTTCTCATCGTTATGAGGGTGGCTTAGCCACTTTGCAATTGTCATGTGCCTCCTCTTTGTCTAGCCAGGGTTCCTAGGTGCAAGGGGAGCATCGCGAGCCCAGCATTCTAATTCGGGGGTCTTTGTTTCCTCTAAAGCATGTCGTCGCCGGCTCTACCTACGGCTGGTCACCCTTCCGGCTTGGCTAGAGGAGGCATATTCCGTAGACCCATTGGGACGTCAGACTAGCACGTTGCGGCTCTTGGGTTGACTCCTGATCGATGCCTTTCCTTCGCTGTGGCAGAGCTTGTCTCGCCGGCAGCGAGGGATTGGCATCCACTCTGTCCCGTCGAGAGGAGGAATCGGTGTCGGGGTGGATGCCACCAAAATGAGGTGACTCCTCGTGATGTGCATCTATGCTCAAGACCGAGCCTTCCCAGCAAGCATCGTTCTTCTCCCGCCCCTTGTATTCTGCCTTATTTATTCTTTTTTTTTGTACTCGTGTTAGCGCAAGTCTTGTATCTTGTAAGGAACATTTCAATGAATAAAAGCGTTGATATTTGCCTTTGTCTCTTGTACCATTGAATTTCTTTTTACCGTTTGTACAGTATGACTCAAGGGCTGAAGGGCCCTCTCATCGCTATACATGCTTGATCATTTGTATATCTCGAATGCCAAGCAATTTTCAGTCACCTTCACTGGCATCCATCCCTCAAGCCCGTATTTGGACCATCGGTGGGATGGCCTGGCGGGAGTTGTTCGATGGGTCATGCTTGCTTTCTATCTCGGGTGGTTGGCATCGCCGATGGAGGCCACGTCAATTAAATCTCCCTTGCACATTTAATGCTTTGGGAATTGCAGGGTCGTCATGCCATGATTGCTTTTCTTGAAAAGGTGCGATGCTTCGAGGTGTTGCCATGTGGTGGGATTTCGTTGGGCGGTGAAATGCCTTGCTTTTGTTAAACAACGCCGTTCCCTTGGGGAAGTTTTGGCTATTTACGCGGCAAGGCCTTCTTCAATTTGGGCATTTAAGCGTTGCTATGAGACGTGAAACCTAAGTCCACAGTCATTTCCTCTTTCCTTTGGCTGTGCTTGTAGTAATGGCAGACGAAATTGACAACTTTGCTCCAGGGCCATTAGCAGGGTCGTCTTCCTCTTCAAGATCTGAGCCTCCCACTAATGAGTCGAGATCGAGGGAGCAAGGTCTAAAAGGCCACGACAAGGTGGGACTTGTCGCGGTGGCAATGGAAGGTTGCCACTCGGAGCCCTTAGTCCTTGGGCCAATGAGGCCTTTGAGAGTGACACTAAGCTTTGAATTCGAAGGGGCTTCCAATTCCTCTCAGTGCCAAGGACTTGAGAGAGTTGGTCGATCGATCCGCCGTACCCAGCAGGTAGCTGAGGAGGTTGAGATCAGGGTGCAGGCTGCCATTGCCGACATCGAGCAGAGTCGGGCGCAAGCGGCTTACTTTGAGGAAGCATGGTCGGAAGTGGAGGCGAGGTCGTCATGGTTGGTTGACATCAACTCGTAGGCCTAGAGCCGGATTTCCACTCTTTAGGGGGGAGCTTGAGCAATACCGGATGCGACTCCGAGAAGAGCTTGATGTCCATGCACAATTGGAGGCCGAACTGAGGTCAAGGGTCCACCCAAAAGATCTAGCTTTGATGCTGGAGGGACAGTTCCAGAAAGGGATTCGTCTGAGCCGAAGGATAACTTCTCTAGCTGTGCTCGGCTTTCCCATGGGCCTCCTGGACCCTTAGAATGCGGGTGCCCGAATGCGTTTGGAGTTAACTGAGTTCTTGACTCCCGATCCTACCAAGCCCGGCAGGCAAAAGTAGCACCATTGTACTCTTGTGGTCGCTGCTTGTTCTTTCCTGTAAAGAAGATTTATTAATAAAACTCCTTTTTCATAGTACAACTCATTTGTTATAGCATGTTACCTTTGAATGTTGCTTGTTGCGTTTTCGGTCTGGAAGTTGGTTGAGCTACCATCACCATTGTCCCTGGGGATGGATGTCCTTGCATTAATTGCATCGTGTGATAGTTAGGGTTCGGCAGATGACTACGACTCGAATTGAGTTGTCGTCTATCAGGCATCATAATGGGCTGCTTTGGATAGACATGTCGTGCTCTACTGAAGAGACACAGGCCATGGCCATCATTAGGGGTAACCCATTGGATTTCCAGCGCGATGCCACTTGACAGCCTTCCGCGTCGTCTATTTAAACGGTATTCCCCAATACTTCTCACACCCTGCGATGTCCTATGTTCAGTGCTTATGGTGAAAAAGAAGAGTTTTTCCTACAATTCAATAGAGAGTGGAGGAGATTAAGTTTGCTCTTTCTGAGAGTGCCATTGTAGCTTTGAGGATGAACTACCACATTTCTAGCGAGTTGGCCCATCACCTTCCTGGTAAGGATGGAAGAGCAAACGCGCCCCCTGAAGGTTTCCTTACTATATATGAGGACCACTTGAGGCGTGGACTTTGTTTTCCAGTGGCGTTGGACCTATGTGGGATTTTCGAGACGATGGGCATCCCTATGGCACGACTTCACCCCAATGCTGTATGCTATCTGGTGTCATTGTGCGTCTTTGTCCATCTCCACAAGTGCATGTTCTGTGCCCGCTCAGTGAAGGTATTTTTTGTTTCAACCAATCGAAATACTGGATCTCTATGCCTCATCGCGTAGGCTTCCGTTTTTGGGGGATGAACCCAAATTTGACAAAGAATTGGAAGAATCGCTTCTTCTTTTTGCAGGCCTACCTTGAGTGGGACATCCCCCAACATGTGGGGTCTTGTGGATGACTTCTTTACGCAAAACATGAGCGAGGCGGAGGAGAAGGAAGAGAAGAAGCTAATCGACCACATTCAAGCGGTGATTAGTATGTTCTACACTCAGGGGTACTATTTGACCCCTAAGATGTTTGCGATCGTTAAGTGGTAGCCTACCGGTAGCAAGGTGCCGGCAGCCGATCGGAAAAGGAAGGCTGGAGCCTTGACCATCCGAGAGCCATCGGGGGATCGATTTGAGGGAAGTGGCTCATCGTTTTCCCTGGGGTCTTCCTTCGACGAAGATGCGGCAGCCCTAAAAAGGCTTAGGCGGGCAGGTGGCACCTCAAGCAGGAGGACCTTGGTTTTGCCAGCTCCGTCGGGCTAGTCCACTAAGTCTGCCCCTATGATGCTCGCTGAGACTACTATTGTGGAGCAAGTGCCAGGTCCACAGCCACGTGAGGGGGATGTTGAGTGTCCATCGATTCCAACCGTAGCTTTGGTAGAGTATGGCGGCCCCTTTGCTAGCCATCCCCCAGGTGAGGGGTCCGCATTGGGTCCCCCTTTTGACTTTGAAGCTGGACCTTCTCATGACGGGGAGCCAGTCGAGCCTGTTGGAGAGGGGGTCATGGTGGGCACTGATGAGGTGACAATCGGTATCATCGAGCTTGTCGAGGTAGACGATCATGAGTCCAACACTGCGCTTGCGGACACCACGAAGGAGCTCATTGCACCGGCTGTGGAGCCACTCGAGCCTCTTGTCACAGAGCCTGAGCCTGCTGCGAAGGCCATTGCCCCCGAGGAGTTTGTAGCTGAAGCTCCAATCGGCGAGGTTTTGGTGAGCAGAATGGAGGAGGCTGTCGAGTGGCAAAAGCCCCGAGGCATGCTTGAACTTAAAGTTGTGCCTGACTTGCCTGGCGCTACGGATGGGCCTTTCATTGAGGTATGACCGCTTTGCTCATCAAGTTGGGAATTTGTTTGCCGACTTCTTATGTGCAATGTTTTCCACGTTGCCAGGATTCATAGGCTTCTCATCCTTTTTCTCTTCAGTAGATCCCAAATGCGATTTAATACCTCCACGGTGTTCTTTCTCAATGGGACGAGTGCACCCATCGGGCTCAAGAGGAGGGTGAATGGGTAATTGAGCAACGTTGGAGGGGCGAGGTTGCCACCCTAGAGTAGGAGGTTGAGCAGTTGATAGGTGAACTGTTGGCAGTTCGGGACCTCATTACTAGCTTGCAGGACTGGTGTGCCTGCGCTGAGGCTAGCTTGTGAGTTTGGCTCTCTCCAAAGGAGATGGCTCGAGTGTTGGACGCGAGGTTCTGGGACGACATACGCTGTCGTCGCATAGCCTCCGTCACGGTTTTGGGCATCTCCGTGGAGATTTTCGATCCTCGCAATGATGGAATCAAAGATAACTCGTACTTGATCAACTTCCCGGAGGGGGCAGGGTCTTCGAGCACTTAGAGTAGCTGAATCCCTTGCTCGCTTTTTCTATGTATAGCTTTTGAGAGAAACCTCGTAATCTCCAACTTAAATAATCAATAAAGTATACTTTCCTTTTGCCTCTCTCTCTTTCCCCCCTTTTTTGAGTGATATTGATCTCCTCATAGTATTGGCTAAGCTATTTTGCTATCGTTGCCAAAGCTCACTTTGGGAGTCGTTCGCATTGTTCTCATCCTCGGTTGAGGATGTTGTTGCATCTCGTGCTTGGCGGGGTGCTCTGTCTAGTGAATTGGACGTCGCCACATGCCTAGGGTGAGTCTCTCAAGGGCCAGCTGAGTTTTGAGGCCATAGTAGTCGGACTCTAGGTCTTAGACCGTTGCGCGCATAGTACCGTTTCATCTCTCGGCCCTACTTAGGGCATCGTCGTTCTCGTGCGTATGGTCCTAGCCCGTTGATCATCGTTGATTGAGGGTGTTCTCTTCTTCTGGAGAAGATCGTCGCATGCCTGCTGCTTAAGCCCCTAAGGGTTTGATGGCGGTTTCGTTGGGCACTTCTAGAGCCCCTTGCCTGCTAGTTCGACCACATTTGGGCCACTTAGCACGGAGTCAAGGTACTGTGGCCGCTAAGGGCCATTTGGCTCGGAGTCGAAGCTTGGAATTCAACCGCTAGTGGGTCGCTCGGCACAGGGCCAAGGTTTTTTTACAGGTGGATGACCGCCTCCTGACTTAAGGGCACTCTAGGCCGTTTTCATTTTTTGAAATGGCAAGCAAGCAGACATTCGTATGAACAGTGAAATCAAGAGATAAAAATAACAATTTTATTAATAAAAACATGGTATATGTACAAGTATTCCAGTTCATGTATACACACATTACTTGGGCATGTATGGGGCTCACTGGTAGTACTTCTTGAGGTGGGTGACATTCTAGGTCCGAGGGAGCAGTTTGTCATCTTGAGTGCACAGCTTGTATGCTCCATTCTAGAGGATTGTTGAGACAAGGAATGGACCCTCCCAGTTTGGGGAGAGTTTGTTCCTATGGGCAGTTTTGCTTGTTACCTCTACGCTCCAGAGGACTAAATCCCCAACCTTGAGAGGGTGAGTTTTCACGAGCTTATTGTAGTACTGAGCAACAGGCTACTGGTAGGCTACCGTCCTCAGGCGTGCTGCATCGTGGGTTTTCGGGAGCAGGTCTAGGTGCTCTGTGAACCGAGTTGCTAACGGGGTTGAAGCATTTGACCCGAAGATTAGGGAGCCCTACTTTGATGGGGATGACCGCTTTAACCCCGCAGTAAAGGCTAAAGGGCATTTACCATGTCGGTTCCCGCAGGGTCGTCTAGTACGACCAGAGCACAAAAGGTAGCTCATCGGCTCAGGAGCCCCCTGCGTCCTCGAGTTTAGTCTTCAGTCTATGTAATAGCGTTCAGTTGGTCACCTCGACATGGCTGTTAGCCAGCGGGTATGCCGCAGACTTGTGAACCAGTCTGATATGCAAGCTCATGTAATATTTGGTGAATCGTTTACCGGTGAATTGGGTTCTATTATAGGTTATTATAATCTCGAGAATCCTGAACAGATAAATAATATTCTGACGGATGAATTCCGTCACATTCTACTGGGTTATGCGTGCTAGGGGAGTTTTCTCGACCCACTTGGTGAAGTAATCGATGTCGACTATACGAAACTTTCTCTATCCGAAAGCCAAGGGCATGGGCCTGAGGATATTGTGACCCCATTGTGCGAACGGTCACAGGGCTTGCAGGCTCTATAGCTCTGTGTGTGGCTGGTGGCTCAAGGGCCTATGAACTTGGCAGCTCTCACACTTTTTGACGAGATCCTTGGCGTCTTGCTTTATCGTGGGCCAAAATAAACCCTACCGTATGATTTTAAACGTGAGGTTTTATCCCCCGACGTGTGAGCCGCATCCGCTGAAGTGGATTTTACCTAGCGCATATTCAACTTCCTCAGGTGTGAGGCATTTTAGGTAGGGGGTCGAGTATCACCATCGGTGCAGCCTTCTGTCGATGATCGTGTACCAGTGAACGGTCTTCTTCATTTGCTTAGCCTTCTCTAGGTCTTCTGATAGTGCACCATCCGTCAGGTACTTCCAGTACAAGGTCATCTAGTTGTTATCCTTCGCTATCTGTAGCACCTCATGTTCTGGACTGCCAATGTTGAGCACGGCTAGAACTTCCTGCATGCTCCTAGCATACTGCTCTTGAGATCTCATCACTGTATCCTTAGCTACTTGGTCGGCCTTCCAATTTTTCACTTTCGAGATGTGCTCAATCTCAAACTTCTCGAATACCTGGGCTTGGGCCTTTGCTTTTACTAGGTACTTAGCAAGTTGTGAGTTTGATGCCTCGAAAACTCCTTGAATCTAGTTGACCACTAACTTCGAGTCACTAAATATGACCAACGCTTTCGCTGAGCATTCCTTGGCCAGCCTGAGCTCTACGAAGAGGGCCTTGTATTCCGCCATGTTGTTGGTGGTTGGGAACTCGAGAATTAGAGAGTACTTGATCTCTGAGCCGTCCGGAGTTTTGAGTACTATTCTAGCCCCGCTGCTTGCTTGGGTAGCCTACCCGTCAACGTTGAGGGTCCACACAAGGGCGCTTGTGGTGTTCACGTCTTTCACTTGGTCTGGGATGATGAGAATAGGGGTCGCCATCTCAACTACGAAGTCCGCGAGGGCTTGGCCTCGATCATAACTCCACGTCAAATTTGCCTAACTCTATGGCCTACTTGACCAATCGTCTGGACATCTCGGGTTTGTGCAAGATCATCTTCAGAGGTTGGTTAATCAACACGACGATTCGGTGCGCCTGGAAGTGTTGCTTCAACTTTCAGGTGGAGTAGATGAGGGCCAGGGTGATTCTCTTAGTGTGACAGTAGCGGGACTCCATATCTATTAGCACTTTATTCACATAGCACACGGGTCACTGTACATTCCCCTGCTGCCGAATAAGGATCGAACTGAGAGTCGTATCTAATACTACTAGGTAGAGATATAGGTCCTCGCCCTCCGAGGGAGAGGGTAGGAGTAGAGGATTGGTGAGATACTCTTTCAGTTTCGAGAATGCAGCCTCGCACTCATTTGTCCACTGGAATCTGATTGCCTTTGTTCCTCTGAGGGCCTTGAAGAATGGCAGATACTTCTCCACAGACTTGGCTAGGAACCGCGGGAGGGTGGCCAGTCACCCCGTCAGCTTCTAGACTTCCTTAACGGTCTATGGAGGATTCATGTCGAGGATGGCTCTGATTTTCTTCGGGTTTGTTTTGATACCAGTCACCCCATCAGCTTCTAGACTTCCTTAACGGTCTATGGAGGATTCATGTCGAGGATGGCTCTGATTTTCTTTGGGTTTGTTTTGATACTGCGCTGGGACACTATGAAGCTCCGAAAATTTTCAAAGGTCACCTCGAACATGCACTTGGCCAGGTTGAGTTTCATCCTGTGCGCTCGAAGCACCTCGAAGGTTTTTGTTAGATCACGGACGTGGTCGTTGGTGACTTTACTTTCAACGAGTGTGTTGTCCACATATACCTTCACGTTTCTCCCGATCTGGGCTTTGAACATCTTGTTTACCAGCCGTTGCTAGGTCGCGCCGACGTTCTTCAGACCGAAGGGTATAACCTTGTAGCAGTAAGTCCCCTAGTCGGTTATGAAGGAGGTGTGTTCCTTGTCATTTAGGTTCATCCTTATCTGGTTATAGCCCGAGTAGGCATCCATAAAATTCAGAAGTTTGTGCCCGAGCATTGAGTCTACCAACTGATCGATCCGAATAAGCGAAAAGTTATCCTTTAAGCAGGCTTTGTTCACGTCGGTGAAGTTGATGCACTTCTGCCACTTGCAGCTGCTCTTCTTCACGAGGATGACATTTGACAGCCAATTCAGGTATTGGACTTCCCTTATGAATCTCACATTGAGCAACTTCTTCACCTCTTCCCTTATGACTATCAGTTTCTCAATGGAGTGGTTCTTGTGCTTCTACCTAACGGGTTTGTTACTAGGATTGAGGCCCAACTTATGAATCATTATTTCGGTAGGTATCTTGAGCATGTTGGCAAGAATCCATGTGAAGACATCAGAGTTTCGCCTGAGAAAGTCCACGAGTTGGTCACAGACCGGCGTGGAGAAGGAACCACCGATGTGCACGCACATCTCGGGTTCTTTGGTATCCAAGAGGCCTAGCTTCGTCATCTCGCGTAACTGGGCTTGTTGCAATGTTGCCTCATCATGGAAGTTTAGGTCCTCAACCAGTCGGCTAGGCGCGACAGGGACGACTTGGGATAGGTAGCACGTTCGTCCCATCATCTGGTCACTTAACGCTTCCTCGATTTAGTATGGAGTCGGGAACTTTACCTTCAAGTGAGGGATCGATGTCACGGCCCCAAAGGTGGCTAAGAATGGTCATCCCAGAATGGTGTTTTAGACCAACAGTAGGTCAACAATGAGAAACCTAAGTGCACACGTAGCTGTTCGCAAGTGAGTTCCAATGGTGACCTCCAATTGAATCTCCCTGTGCACGAGCACTGGTTCATTGTCCAGGCCATACAGAGGGCCCTCGACTGCTCTCATTTGGTTCTTTTTCAGTCCAAATTTAAAAAATGTATTGAGGTATAGCAAATTTTAAAAGTTTTTATTATCAATAAAAACTCGTTTTAACTAGTAGTCAAGCGTACCATTTGAAACGAAGGCCGATACAACAAGAGGGTCTGAATGAGGAGAAGTTACATATGTCATATCGTCGTCACTAAAACTAATGACATCAGTCTTGGCCCATACTTTTGCTCTCTTATTGCTGGGCCCGACTTCGGGTCGGTCTTGGCCTGCTTTTGGTCAGCCTGCTCGAGATCACGCTGATATCGCCGACAGTGACACAGTTCCTTGGCAGTTCTCTGGCTTTAGCAAAGGCAGCCTCGGGGGCTTGCCCCGAACTTTTTAGGAACCGATTAAGGTGCCCCCAACGGACCAGGTCTTCAATTTCCTTCTACAGGGTTTGGCAGTCCTCCATGGTACGCCCCAAAGACCAATGAAAATGGTAATAGTTCGTCTGGTCTCTGACCTCTAGGTTCTTTGACACATTGGGCTATTTTAGGAACTTCTTGTCTCAGATTTGTATTAAAATATTTGAGCAAGTGTCATTCAAGGGGGTTAGGGTCAACGCCTGTACTCCCTTTGGGCACTCGGCTCGGACCTTAGTTGCTTGCGAGGTTCTCGAGGGCAGCCAACACCTTTATTTCTCTTCTTCCCAGCGATTGGCCCTTCCGGTTGTTAGTCTGCACATTTGGGATGCTTTATTTTGTTGGCCTCCTCGGTCGCTATGTAGGCCCGACCAATGACCTCAACTTCCAGGAAGGTTTGGGGGCGCTGGTGCGCCAAATGCTTGAAGAACTCCTCAGCCGCCAATGAGGTGATGAAGACGCTTAGCTTCATCTCGTCGAGGAGTTGGGCGATGTGGCGAGCCTCTGTAGTGAAGTGGTTGAGGAATTGCTTCAGGCTCTCCTTCGGCTTCTAGCGAAGGTGGATGAGATGTTAGGCCTGCTTCTCTTTCTGTTGGATGGAGGCGAACTGGTATAGGAAACAGTCAGCGAGCTTATCAAAGGAGCGGATAGAGTTAGGCTGGAGGCCATGGAACCAGAGTCTAGCATCCCCCTTGAGCATTAGGGGAAAGTACTGGCACATGACGGTCTCGCTTACTCAATGGAAGGACAGTAGCGTCAGGAAGTAGTTCAGATGGTTCATTGGATTTGTACTTCCATCATATGTGTCCAGCGTCAGCATCTTGAACTTCAGGGGGAGTGGTTGCTTTTGGATGTCCATGGTGAACGGAGACCTCAGATTGAGCGCCTGTCACCCGGGCTCCCCCTTGAACACGTATTGCCGTATCTTTTCCACTTTCTTCTCTATCTGAGGAGTGGACCCACTCCTCTTCACGTTGATGAAATCTCGGAGCTCGAAGTTCTCTTGGGGGTCATGCAGGTCGCAGCGACTGCACACATGAGGCAGCCGCGTGCTGCATGAGCCCTCTCCTCTGGTCGTGGACCTCCTATCATTGCGGGAGTTACAAGAGTTCCGTCGCTCTAGGCTTTCTTC
>JAODPA010061956.1:0-11124 GCA_025585075.1 Nepenthes mirabilis | reverse complement strand
TATATCCTTTGACAGTACTATTATTGACTATTTCATATTAACTGATTCTTCCATTCTTGTTGACTATTTCATAAGAAAAAAAAATCAGGTTCTAATGTATTATGGTATTTAATCGGAGAAATTAAGCACATAAATATTAATCCAAATGACAATGTTGTGGGTCGTTATGTTAAATTATATCAATATATTAATTTTAGAGAATACTTATTGATGCATACCTGGATTCGATTTTGAACAGATTCTGATTCGATTGGATAGCTTGACCCGGCTCCGTTTACTGAGTCTGAATTCTACACACCACTAAAGAGAACGAGAGGTCAGTGTGTCGGCGGGATGTCCCATCGAAAATACTCCGACGCTCAAGTTAGTAAAAGCCTTCTAATCAAGGAATGTAAACTGGAAAGCAAAGGAGAGACAGAGAGGATAGGAGTGTTGGCTTGTTGAAAATGTGAGCTCCCACTTCCTATTCGCATAGAGCATAAGGAAGGGATGTCCCGAAAGCGTAGAAGCTTTAGGGATTGATTCTCAAAAAGCAGATGAGGTCTCTATGAATCTGGAGGCCTCTAGTGGGATTAAAGGACGAACGCTTGTGTAGAGAGAAAGAGAAGATGAGCCTCTATAAACGTTCGCGTGGGAGATTGCAGGAAGTCTCTCAGGAAGCTGGTTTTCAGTGTTCTCAGGAAGACAAGTTACAGAACAACCAAGAGAGCCTCTATTTTTAAGCAAGCTTTCGTTGTTTGTTCGTGAGCTTATGTAAAAGCGTGTGTAGGAGCATGTGAAAGCATGTGTCATCCAGGACGAAGACCTTAAGCTTTTATGGGCAGTAGGAGAGCCTCCTTCTCTGGGCAAGGTAGCGTGCTCCTCTTGGACTGACAATGGCGGCTTTCTCAGAGTTGATGGGCTTGACAGTCGTGATTTGATGGATTTTCTTTTTGCTGCACAGTGCAACGGATCTTCATATTGTCTCACGCCTATGTGACCATTTTGTTGGCACTGAGATCATTGCCGCCTTTTTTAGAGAAGATCAGCTTTAAGGAGGACACGTGGCCATGAGAGGACCGTTGCTTTTCGTGCACGTGTTTGCCTGCCAATTTGGGCCTGCACCGTAGTAGGTTCGAAGCCTTTTTGGGCTTACCGCTACAGTGCATCTAGTCAACGCTAGAGTTGACCGTCTGCATGCGAGTTAACCGCCTACTGAAATCTGGACGATCAACGCTGGCGTTAACCATCTTGGGCCTTTTAGAATTTGGGCGTGCGCCTCCTATTGGACAGCTTTTGAGTTGACCGTCCAGTAGGCCGTTTTGTGCCTCCGTTGACCTTGGATCAGCCCATATTCCGGCATAACCATCACTAACCCCCTATATCGGTGGCCCGAATTTTGGCATCCGGTATGTTTATGATGGGATGCTCCTCACTACCCTTCGTTGTTTGAAGATCCCAGAGGATTCTATGAAAGGCGGAGAGGGGAGTTAACCGGAGCTGTTAACCGTCTTTGGTCAGTTTCAGATAAGAATGTTGACCGGATCTGTTGATCATCTTTGGTTAGTTTCGAAAAAGAATATTGACCAGAACTGTTGACCGTCTTTGGCTAGAATCTGGAAGGCTTTCTGTGGGCCCTGATTGACGTGTGGCCATCAGCCGGCTTGCAAGCGAAAAGTAGACACGCGTCTTCTTTTAGTTGGGCGGATATCCAAGCCATTAATGCGTTGGAGATTTGCCTTTTGAAGGGCCAATAGGGAGGCGACGTGTGGCAAGACTGACGGCGTCCTTTCAGAGGGGTTTTAAGGTGTTTCGCTGTTCAAGTTTTCCTCCACGCTTTGAAATTCTTTTTTGCCTCCTTGCTTTCTCTTCCTCATCTTCGACTTAGCTTTTCTGAGAAACCCTAGCCCTTCCTGCAAGCCATGGCCTCCATCGCCGACATCACTTCCGTCCTTAGAGAGGGTGACGTGAAAGCACTTTGCGTTGAGTTCAATATCCCAAAGGATATTACATGGAGGGTCCCCGGGAAGGACGACAGAGCTTTTTTTTTTCACCGGCAGGGCACATCATGATATATGAGGCCCACCTGAGGAGCGGCCTCCATCTTCCTTTGCCAGACAACTTGCTATCCGTCCTGTAAGCCCTACGAGTCTCGATTGTCCAACTTCACGTCGACGTCGTGCGGTATATCTGTACCCTCTGCATCTTCCTTCGTAAATATTCTAAGAGGTTGCGAATGCCTATGGTGAAGGGTCTCTTCAAAATAAACCAGGGGGCGAATGGATATCACTCGTCCCCCATTCTGGCCTGAAAATAAACACGGCCATCTACGACTCACTTAAGAACTGGAAGAACTGGTTCTTTTTCATGAGCGTGGGGCGACCTGGCCTCTCAGGAAGGATTGGGGCCAGGTGTCGGAGGTGTATACGGGGACGCCGTCTGTGGCGGAGACGGTATCCTTAGAGTGGTTAACCAAGCTATAAAAGACCACCCTGCTGATTTTGAGAGGGACTTCTTGGTCTCTAGGGTAGAGACCAATAAGGTGAATTGGGACAGCCTTCCCCGGTTCAAAAGCCCATGCCGCCAGCGAGGATGATGCGGCCGGAGGACTCCAACGGCCTGATCATCCACATGCGCCACACAGATGAGGGCTTCATTGGCCCGATGCCTAAGAAGGTGTTGGAGACACTTTCCTCCTCGTCGTCGTGCCCTGACTACATAGCCGCTGGGATCTGTAGTGGCCCTGGCAGCACTACGGGCCTGGAAAGAACTTTTGAAGACCTGTCGGTGGCCATGGGAGGAAACATCATTTTGGTGCAGGCCACACCGCAGGCGGCTCCTCGAGCGGTGCAGACAGAGTCTTTTACGGAGCCCGCCTGTGAGCCAATGGTGGAGGTACAGGAGCCAATGGCGGAGTTTGATCCTCCGACGGCTGGCGCGGAGGCTGTAGTTGGAGAGCCTACGGGTGCTATGGATGATGATGATGAGAGGCTGCTGGACGAGATCCTGGAGGAGGCTGCCATCAGCTCGACTTGAGAGGATGTCGCTCCTGGTCCCCCGTCGCCTGGGCCAGGTCTGGAGGCTAGGCCTGAGAGGCCTATGAGGAGAATGTGGGAGGTATGATTCTTGGTGGTGGCTTCCGCGTACTTACTCCTTTCCCGGATTTCTAACTTGTTCTTTGTTTGTCTCTTGTGCAGTCGAGGAAGCTGGCTTCTGCCGTCATCAAGGTGATGGAGCAGCGTGATCGGGTGATCGCCGATAGTGAGGCGGAGATCGCCTGGCTGGATGCTAGGCTGGCTGCTTCGGGGGGAGAACACTGTGAGGAGACTGCTACCCTCGAGGCTATCTTGGTGGGAGTGGAGACGGAGAACGCCAACTTGAAGGCCGAGGTTGCCCGTCTGAAGGAAGAGGCCGAACAGGCCAAAGCGCACACCAATTGACTTGCCAGGCGAGTAGCAACCTTGGAGAATGGCCCGAGTCTCCGTATCCGCCCCCACGAGGTTGAGGGCATGATGCACGTGTAGCTGTTGGAGGGGATCAACATCAGTCGGCGCATTGCGAGGTTAGTCAATCCCGACTTCCCCATCGAATTCATCAATCTAGCCAACAGAGCGGCGCAACACAGAGACGACCTTGTGGGGGAGCCACGTGACATTCAGGGGCCTCCGTCGCCCCATAGTCCCCTATGTTGTATATTTTTCGGACCTCCCTTGCATATATGATGTAACTTGTAACACATTTGGAAGCAAAAAAATTGAAGTTTTTTCAACTTTGTGTCCATTTGCCTTTACTGCTCTTGTGTTTGGGTTCTCATTACACTAGACGGCCAACTTGGTGGGCCGGCTGCCTTTGTTGCGCTGCCTATGGAGTGAGGTCCTTAGGCTTTACAGGCGGTTATGTTAACCAGCCTGGTGGCGTTGCCTAAGGGCTGACTTGGGCGGCCAATGTGGAGAAGGATACTTCTCCCTCTGACCGTCGCTGACTGATTACGCTATCTCATCGTAGAGGAAGTCGTTGTGTGTACTGCATGAGCCTCCTAAATTTGACCGTTATCGGGCCACTTGGATGACCAAGGTTTCGATTCGACTACTAATAGGTCGCCTGGATGACCAGGGTTTATTAAGACCGTTTTCGGGCCGCTCAGATGACCGAGGTTCAAGTTTGACCACTTATGGGCCACCTAAATGATCAGGGTTTATTAATGAGAGGGTGAGGACCCTCCCGACTTAGGGGCAGCCTAGGTCAGGTAACCTGCAAAGCAAACACATATACATGCACATAGGAAGGGTAGGCAGTATGCTAAGTAAACACTTGTTTCGACAAATTTAAAACAAGCAGGCGAATGCACATGCACACAATAATGCAAATGCGTACCTGCGCCTCTTACTGGAAGTAGCGTCTGAGGTGGATTGCGTTCCATGTTCGCGGAACCAGCTTCCTGTCCTGGCTCTGGAGCTTGTAGACTCCGTTTCCCAGGACGGCGGAGACGAAGAAAAGCCCTTCCCAATTAGGGGAGAGCTTATTGTGGCTGGCCAACTTGCCTGTGGTTTCAACTCCTCGTAGGACCAGGTCACCAATATCGAACTGTCGTACCTTAACCATTTTTGTTGTAGTATCGGGCAATCCGATGTTGGTAGGCCGTTGTCCGTATTCTGGCGGCATTGCGGGCTTCCTCTAATAAGTCTAGGTGCTCCCTGATTTTTTGAGAGTTAGTCAGTGGGTTGAAGGACTCTACCCTAAGACTTGGAAGTTCGATTTCGATCGAAATTATTGCCTCAATCCCATAACAGAGGCTGAAGGGTGTTTCGTGCGTTGGTTCCTTTGGGGTTGTTTGATAAGACCAGAGAACGGAAGGTAGCTCGTCCGCCCAAGAGCCCCCTTCGTCCTCCAACTTAGTTTTTAACCCATGGAGTAGTGTACGGTTGGTGACCTCCACCTGTCCATTCACTTGGGGGTATGGCACCGAAGTGTGGACCAGCTTGATGCAAAGGCTGGCGCAATACTTGGTAAAGCGTTTTCCTAAGAACTGGGTCTCGTTGTCGGTCACAACAACCTCGGGACGCCGAATCTACAGACGATGCTTTGCCGAAGGAATTCCAGGGCGTTATGCTCTGTGATCTTTACTAGTGGGACGACCTCGACCCACTTGGTGAAGTAGTCGATGTCCACGATGATGAATTTTTTTTGCCCCGTGGCAATGAAAAACGGGTCGAGAAGATCGAGTCCCCATTGCGCGAAGGGCCAAGGGGCCTGAAGGGTCTTCAGATCTGCAGAGGGCTGGTGGTGAAGGTTGCTGTGAAGCTAGCAGCTTTCACATCTCTTCACAAACTCAAGCGCGTCCTTTTTCATCGATGGCTAGTAGTAGCCTTGGCGCATAACTTTGAAGGCCAAGTTTTTTCTACCAATGTGCGATCTGCAGATCCCGAGGTAGACTTCGCCTAAAGTGCAGTTAGCCTCTTCGGGAGTCAGGCACCGGAGGTTTAGGGTTGAGTAGCCACGGCGATATAGTCGTCCATCAACCACAGTATACCAGCCAGCTGTCTTCCTAATCCGTTTGGCCTTCTCCACATCCTCTGGCAATGATCCGTCCGTCAGATAACTAAGGTAAGGCGTCGTCCAGTTTTTCACTTTGGAAATCTGCATTGCCTCTTGTTTCTCGATGTTGCGAGCGTTTAGGATCTCCTGCATGTCCCTCGAGTACTGTTCTGAATTTTTGGTTGCAGCGGCTCTGGCCAGCTGGTCCGCCTTCCAATTTTCAGTTCGGGGAACATGAACCAGGGTTAGCTATTAAAAACCTTAGGCGGCTTCCCTTGCCTTTGCCAAGTGCTTGGCCAAGTGAGGATTATTCGCCTTAAAGCCCCTGTTAACTTGGTTAACAATTAGCTCAGAATCGCTGTAAACTACTAATCTCTTGGCAGAGCATTCCTTGGCTAATCGCAATCCGGCCAACAGGGCCTCGTACTTGGCAACATTGTTGGTTGCCGAGAAATTGAGCCCGAGGGAGTATTTCACCTCAAACCCGTCGGGGGTCGTAAAGACCACTCCGGCGCCACTGCCCATGTCCGTAGATGATCCATCTACGTGGAGTATCCATTTCGAAACTCCGTCAAGCGGTTCCGTGCTTTATTCAGGCTGTTCTTCGAGAACTGGGATTGTAGTTTCAACAATAAAATTAGCCAGCACCTGCGCCTTTACAGTAAGCCTGAGCTGAAATTCGATATCAAGCTCGCCTAACTCAATAGCCCATTTTACCAACCGCTCATAAACGTCGGGTTTATGAAGTATGCTTTTCAGAGGCTAGTCCGTGAGGACCACTATCCGGTGGGCTTGAAAATAGGCCCTTGGCTTCCGCACGGAGAAGATAAGTGCCAAGGCCAGTTTTTTTACGCGCGAGTAGTAGGTCTCTGGATCGGTCAACGTTTTACTTACGTAGTAGACTGGCCATTGAGTGTCGGAGTCCTGGCACACGAGGACAGAATGAGGGACGCCTCCGATATTGCCAGGTAAAGGTATAATTCCTCTCCCCCCTTGGGTGACACTAACAACGGTGGGCTCGCCAGATACCACTTCAATTCATCGAAAGCTGACTACCAATCTGCCGTCCATTGAAACCAGTTGGATTTTGTCCCTCTAAGAGTCTTGAAGAAGGCTGATACTTGTTGCCTAACTTTACGAGGAAGTGGGATAGTGCTGCCAGCCGTCCAGTCAACCGCTGGACATCCTATACGCTCCGTGGTGGAGTCATGTCGGCGAGAGTCTTGATCTTCTTTGGGTTTGCCTCAATCCCTCATTGGGAGACGATAAAACCCAGGAATTTATCGGAGGCTACCCCAAAAATACACTTAGTTGGGTTCAGCTTCATGTGATGCTTACGGAGCACCTTGAAAGATTCTGCCAGGTTGCGGATGTGGTCGCTGGTGACCTTGCTCTTAACGAGCATGTCATTGACATAGACCTCCATGTTGCGACCAATCTGTCTTTCAAACATTTTGTTAACTAGCCGTTGCTAGGTCGCTCCAACGTTTTTCAGTCCGAAAGGCATCACTTTGTAACAATAGGTGCCCTGATCAGTTATGAACGAGGTGTGCTCTTCATCCTCTGGACTCATCCGGATCTAATTGTAAACCGAATAGGCATTCATGAAACTTAGCAGCTCATGTCTGACTGTTGAGTCAACCAGCAGGTCGATCCTGGGCAAGGAAAAGCTGTCCTTCGGGCAGACCTTATTGATGTCGGTAAAATCGACGCACATCCGCCATCTTTTGTTACTTTTCTTCACCAGGACGATATTAGAGAGCCAGTCCGGGTAGTGGACTTCTCTAATGAAGCCTGCGTCTAGCAACTTTTTCACTTCCTCTCGGATGGCGATCAGCTTTTTAACAGAGTGATTTTTTCGCTTCTACCTGATAGGTTTTCAGCAAGGGTTAAGTCCTAACTTGTGGACCATCACCTCCGCTGGAATCCCAGGCATGTCGGCTGGAGTCTATGCGAAAAGGTCAGCGTTCCGTCGTAAGAACGCGATCAATTCGTCACGCAGTGGTTCGATGAGTGAGCTGCCGATCTGTACACACTTATCCGGGTCCAGTAGGATTAGATCCATGGTTTCACCGGACTGCGCTTGCTAAAGAGTTGCCTCGTCCCGATGGTCGAGTTTTTCAGCTGTTTTAGCGCTGCCACTAGGGGCAACCTGAGACATGTAACAGGTTCATCCAGTAACCTGGTCGTTCAGTACCTCCCCAACACTGTAGGGCGTTGAGAACTTCATTTTGAGGTGTGAAATCGAGGTAACCGCCCCGAACGCTGTCAAGCAATGTCTGCCCTGTATGGCGTTATACACAGAGGGTAGGTCGACCACCAGAAAGGTGAGTGTTTGGCTTGCTGTTTTCGGATACGTACCCAAGGTGACCTTCAATTGGATAGTCCCTTAAACGGACACAGGCTCATTGTCCAGGCCATATAATGGGCATTCAGTAAGTTTTAGTTGATTCTTTTTTAAACCTAGTTTGAAGAACGCATCTAAGTAAATCAAATCTTTACAACTTTCATTATCAACAAATACTCTCTTCAACTGGTAGTCGACACTACCGTCTGAAACGAGTACGAATACAAAGAGTGGATCAGTATGGGGGATATTATATGAGCTAAGTCATCATCACTGAAACTGATGGTGTTGTCCGCCATTCGTTGCTTCTTCCTCTCAGTTTGCTGCTCCTCGCCGTCAGCTGGGTTCTTAGCAGGTCGGGTGGTGATCATGTTAACCACCCCTACTGTGACCCAGTTTCGGGGAGAAGACTGCTCCTGCCCCTCTCCGCCAGCTACTTCAGAGCTCTGTCCGGGACCCCTGACGAACTTGGGGAGGTGTCCTCTGTGAATCAGCTCCTTGATCTCCCTGTACAGTTTCTTGTAGTCCTAAATTGAATACCCAGCAGAGTAGTGAAAGTCACAGTACTTCAACTGGTTTCCAGAGTCCTTCTTTAGTGGTTTTGGCCACTTCAAGAACTTCTCTTCGCTGATTTGCATGAGGACGTTCGAGCACGTGTCCATCAGAGGCTTGAAGCTAGTGGTCCCATAGTCTCTGCATTTCGGGGGCCCAATCCTGTGTTGCTTCCGGCGGGAGTGATCACTGCCACCGTACTTCCTTTTTCCCTCTCCAGGGAATGATCGAGGCTGATCTGCCCGCTCGGGGTATTTTTCCTCGTTGGCCTCTTCTGCCACAGCGTAAGCCCGGATGATGGACTTCGCTTTCCGAAAGGTTTTGGGATTCTTATGGGCCAGATGTTTGAAGAAGTCCCTGTAGGTTAGCGTGGAGATGAGACTGCCTAGTTTCATCTCCTCGGTGATCTGGGGAATCCATTTGGCCTCCGCCACAAAGCGGTCCAAGAAGCGCCGCGGGTTCTCTCCCGACTTCTGCTTGATGTCGGAGAGGTGCCACGGCTGCTTCTCTTCCCGTCGGCTCAAGACGTACTGAGTCAGAAAGAGATCCGTGAGTTTTCGGAAGCTGCCAATGGTGCCTGAAGGAAGATGATGGAACCCGATTCGGGCATCTCCCTTCAGTGTGAGCGGAAAGTAGCGGCACATCGCTGAATCTTCCAACCCTTGCAGACTCAGATGGGTACGGAAGTGTGGTCTAGGTGGTCAACCGGATCATTGCTTCCATCGTATGAGTCAAGGGAAGGCATTTTGAACTTGGTGGGTAGTAGACAGTTCAGGATCTCCGCTGTGAAAGGAGATCGGTCCAAGTCGATAGCGTACTCCTCGTCGTGGAACACGCGGTTCCAAATTTTATCCACTCACGGGTCTGCGCGAGTGGCGTTTGTAGATCTCCTGGAGTTAAGGTAAGCCCTCAACTCCGTCCTGTCCCTGGAGGATTTAGCAGCCGGTTGGCTACTGTCTCGAGTGGACCTGGCAGTCCTAGAGGCTCGCTCCTAGACAGCGTTCTCGTCTTCAGCCCGAGAGTATCAAGAATTTCTTCTCTCCTAACTTTCTCGAGGAATTGTACTCTCGGAGCGTTCTTCAGGCCTGTTCTGGCTAGGAACGCGGGAGGAGGCTGGGATTGAATTGTTCCTGAGTCTCTCGGGCCTTTTGACCGGCTTTTTTTTTCCTCTGGCCACCCTTTTTGGTGGCCGGTGTAGGAACGGCTGCTGGAGGAGCTGCCTGCAGTCTCTACTCATTCTGAGAGCAGAGTAGTTGGAGTAGACGATTGTTGGCTTGCATCTGCTGCATCAGTTGTTGAGAATAGGGCACTGGCACTCCACCCGTTGTCCCATTGACATTGGTACCAGCAGCGTGGTCCTAGTTGGGATAAGTGACGTCTCTAGCGGGATCGCTAGTTTGGACTCTCGTATTCACCATTGCGAATGAATCAGAATCAAAAGGCGAAAAAGAGCATTGTGAAGAATAGTGGTTGTCTTTTGTAAGCTCTTTACACAGACGGCGCCAATGATGCGTACCTAGATCCGACTTCGAACAGATTCGGATTCGACTGGATAGCTTGACCCGGCTCAATTCACTGAGTCAGAATCTTGCACACCACTAAAGGGAACGAGAGGTCAGTGTGTCGACGGGATGTTGTCCCACTGAAAATACTCCAACGCTCAATCAATAAAAGCCTTCTAAGTAAGGAATGTAAACTGGAAAGCAAAGGAGAGACAAAGAGGATTGGAGTGTTGGCTTGTTGATATTGTGAGCTCCCACTTCCTGCTCACAGAGAGCATAAGGAAGCGACGTCCTAAAAGCGTGGAAGCTTTAGGGATTGATTCTCAGAAAGCGGATGAGGTCTCCAGGAATCTGGAGGCCTCTGGTGGGATTGAAGGACGGACGCTTGTGTAGAGAGAAAGAGAAGATGAGCCTCTATATACGTTCGCGTGGGAGATTGCAGGAAGTCTCTCGGGAAGCTGGTTTTCAGTGTTCTCAGGAAGACAAGTTATATAGTAAGCAAGAGAGCCTCTGTTTCTGAGTAAGCTTTCGTTGTTTGTTCGTGAGCTTGTGTAAAAGCGTGTGTAAGAGTCTGTAAGAGCATGTAAAAGCATGTGTCATCTAGGACGAAGACCTTAAACTTTTATGGGTAGCAAGAGAGCCTCCTTCTCTGGGCAAGATGGCGTGCTCCTCTTGGACTAACAATGGCGGCCTTCTCAGAGTTGGTGGGCTTGACAATCGTGATTTGACGGATCTTCTTTTCGCTGCACAGTGCAACGGATCTTTAGATTGTCTCACACTTGTGTGGCTGTTTTGTTGGCGCTGAGATCATTGCCACCTTTTTTGGAGAAGATTAGCTTTTAGGAGGACACATGGCCATGAGAGGACCGTTGTTTTTTGTGCACGTGTTCGCCTGCCAGTTTGGGCTTGGGCCGTAATAGGTTCGAAGCCTTTTTGGGCCTGCCGCTACAGTGCATCTGGTCAACGCTAGAATTGACCATCTGCATGCGAATTAGCCGTCTACTGAAATCTGGACGGTCAAAGCTACCGTTGACCGTCTTGGGCCTTTCAGGATTTGAGTATGCGCCTCCTGTTGAGCCGCTTTTAAGTTGATCATCCAGTAGACCGTTTTGGGCCTCCGCTAACCTTGGACCAGCTCATATTCCGGCATACCCATCACTTATTTTAGATAATTCCAATAATTTACAAACAGGGATTGTGAGAGAAATA
>JAODPA010061945.1:0-11124 GCA_025585075.1 Nepenthes mirabilis | reverse complement strand
GGGGATGAGTATGATAGTGATGCACTGATTGAATTTGAATGACTTGGCTCCAAGACTCCGAAAAGAAAAGAAGAAAGTGATTTGTGGCAATAACACGATATATGCCTCTTTCTCCCCTAATGGGGAGTCTCTATATCACTGAACAACAATTTTATATTTATAGATTTGATATCAATTAATTTTTCTTTCTAAAAACAGTGTGGCTACTTGATTGAAATGTTACATATATTGAAATCTAATGGTTGCTTAAACATTGTAATTATCCAATATTTAATATTTAATGTTTATTGGCTATTATTATCTATTAATGTCACCAATTATCCCTCGATATATGTCACTATTTGTTAATATCTAATATTAAATTTATTCTTATATCGAGCAATTAATTGCGTCGGGCTCATGTGCTTATAACCATTCAACCATTAGATCGGTTGATAGATCGCTTGTCTAGTCAGACTCTTGATTCGCTTCCAATTTGGGTCAGACAACTCGATTATTTAATTATTTCTTATGAGTTTTAATGCGTTCTGGAACCAAATTTTGAACGGGTTTGGGTGACGTCAATCTTTAAATCCTACTCTGTCCACCGAGTCTGGATCCTGCACATCATTAAGACAAATGAAAGATCAGGTGCTGGTAGGATATTATCCCACTGAAAATATTTTGACGCTCAAATCAATAAAATAGCCTTCCAAGAATCGAGATAATAAAAAAAAGGATGTAACGAAGGTGAGAAATAGAGAGTGTTTGTGGGATGATTTGGCTCTCACTGGGAGAGATTAATGCCGCTTGTGAGGAGTGTTGATTCTTGACTTTCGATTTCGGAGAACCTAGAGACAGGGAGTATCGAGAGTATGGGCGTCCTGAAAACATGAGAGCTTGAGATGACGTCGGGCTAACTCTACGGGATTCCTCTGGAAAAAGGAACGTTAATGTCGGAGTGATTCGAATAAGTACAAGTGCCTTTGTTCTCTCTCAGAAGACGTGCCTGGAGTGTTGACTCCATGGCCTTCTTATAGTTGTGAGGTTCAGAATCTTTCCTTAGGAAGGAGTGCGGGATTTCAATGTTCTCTAGGAACAGCTTCCATTCTTGGTGCTGGCATTAATGGCGGAAACGGCTCCTTGGGAGGTTCTTCTTCCTTCTGTGCCGTGTAACGACTAGGTTTTATAGCAGACAGGGCAGAGAATCCGATACTTTCCTCACGAGGTGAATGCTAAATCTGCCGGTGACCGTTGCTGTGGAGGTTGCCTTTTAGGAGAGTGCAAAATCAGGGAAGAAAGCTACTGCAAGTCAAACTGGGCCTGACCCATGTAAGGCTTATTCAAGGGGAGGCCTGCTACAACGCTGCTGGTCAACAGAAATGTTGGCCACTCCTGGTGCCAGTCGTCCGTCCTTATGCTGGCTTCATTAGCCTTTCGTCCGATCAATGATTCGCGTTGACCGTCCAGGCCAATGTGTGGGCCTTCATGGATTTGGGCCATTCCTCATTTCTGGACCAATCCACTATGAGAATACCCATCACTAACCCCCCATACTGGTGGTCTAATTTCTGACCTCCAGTATGTCCTTGATGGGTTGCGTGGCTTGGAGTCCGCCAAGGTCCATTGACCGGATCCATTGACCATTCAGGCCAAAAATTCGAAGATCATGCTAGAGGAGAAGTGGGCCTGATTTGCTGACTGTCCTGACCAAAATCCGGAGAACCTGCTGAAGAAATTATTGATCGGACTCGTTGATCGCCGAGGCTAAGGTTCGGAGAACCTTTTGAAGAAAATGTTGACTAAATTTGTTGACCATCAAGACCAAGGTTCGAAGAACTTGCTGAAAAAATTATTGATTGGATTTGTTGACCGTCATGGCCATGGTCTAAAGAAATTGATAGAGGAAATATTGACTGGATTTGTTGACAGTCAAGGCCAAAGTTCGGAGAACTTGTTGAAGGAAATATTGATCGGATTTGTTGACCGTCGAGGCCAAGGTCGGGAGAACTTGTGGGAGTGGAGTGACGCGCCATCATTAGTTATTTTGTTCAGACGAAAAGGTGGCCACGTGTCGGCACACGGTGAATTGGAGATCCCGATAATTAATGCATCAAGGGATCTGGTTCGTCAGTGCCCGTTCAGAGGATGCCACGTGGCAGTAATGATGGTGCTTGTTCACGAGACAATTACCTTGGTTGGCGTTTGTGCTGCCTTCAAGTTGCCCGTTCGTCTCCCTTTTTGAATTTTTCATGCTTTCATTCGCCTTCGAGTGAGTATTCTTTTTCAAGTGTTGCATTGTTTCCTTTCTTACACCAATACTCATGGCTCCTGTTGCACAGATCACTTTAACCTTCACAGAAACTGACCTGAAGGAATTGTATGTTGAGTACAGTGTTCCTAAAGCGATCGTTTCCGGTGTTCCTGATAAGGAAGACATGGTATGCTCGCCGCCTGAAGGTTGTATCACCATTTATGAGGCCCATTTGAGGAGTGGGTTACGCCTGCCCATTCTTGACGAGTTATGGGAGATTCTGATCGCCCCTCAGAATCCCTGTTGCACAGCTTCAAGCCAATGCTGTGCGGTATCTGTGCACGTTCTGTATTTTCCTTTATCAGCATTCGAGGAAGTTGACAGTAGAGATGGTGAGGGTCCTGTTCAAGGTCAACCAAGGAGTAGAATGGATCTCTTTGGCTCCGCGGGGTGGTCTCCAGGTTAGCATCGCCATTTACGACTCATTGAAGAATTGGAAGGATATGTTTTTTTTTGTTTATGTGAACGGGTCCTGGCCGTTGGCCAGGGAATGGGGCAAGGTTCATGAGATTTACACCGGGACTCTTATCAAAACGGAGACGGAGTCCCCGGAGTGGCTCTTTGAGCTGGTGAAGAAACACCACTTAGATTTTCGGAGAGACCACCTGGTCTCTCGCGATGAGGCCAGGAAAGTCAAGTGGGGGCCTCCGTCACCAGAACAGAAGCTGATGAAGGCCGCCAAGAGGAGGAGAATCAGGGCTCTTGTAATCAGGGAATCAACCAGTGGTGGTTCTCCCGCTAGTCCAACAATGGCGGTGGTGGCAATAAGGCCTTTCTCGTCCTCCTTCACCGATCCTGAGAAAGCGCTAATTGGTTAGCTGGCCGGAATGGGGGATAGCTCCGGTATATGCGGCGAAGGTTCCGCTGTTGAGATTTTTAGGGAGAGGTTGTATCCCGCCTCTAGCCGTGTTGTTCTTGCCCTTCCACAGTCGGAACACTTGACGCGGTTGGAACCTTCCCTGGAGGCCGTCATTGAGTGTGTTGCTGAACAGTCGGAGAAGATACCTACCGGGGAACCCAGGGAGGTGCCTATTGAGCCTCCTGTTGGGCTAGCTATCGCGACATCTGACGAGCCGGCTCATGAGGAGATTTCGGGGCAGCCAAGAGTGTCAGTTGTCAGAGAACCTTAACCGAAAGTTGAGGTTAGGGTAGAGATCACGGAGGAGGCAGTCATTGAGGGGCCTATACAAGCCATGGGAAGGCTAGAGGGGCCTAATGTTGGAAAGCCGTTGGAGACGGATGACCTTGTGGCGGAGCTGCTAGATGAATCTGCGGCGGAGGCCACCGCTGGGTACGTTCGAGAAGGTTCCTTTCTGGTCCTCCGCCGTCTGAGTTAAGATCTCGTGCCAGGCCAGCGCTTCCAGTGCGACGGATTTGGCAGGTGAACTTTTCGCTAGCTACCCTTCCTCTTGGTTTAATCTGCTAATACTTATCATTTTTGTAGAAAGAAAAAGTCTCTGCTACTATTGTTAAGGCAAGTGGCCAGCGAGACCTAGCGATCGCTGATAGGGACAAGCTGAGCGCTTGGCTCGATGAGGAGTTCGAATCGATGAGGACTGAACACCGGGATGATGCGGTCGCTCTAGGATCAATACTGGCCAACCTGGAGGCTGAGGTCACCAGGCTTAGAGAGGAGAATGCCAGCATTAAAGATGCCGTGGTGCCGGGTTTGGTTGAGGAGAATGACCGACTTAAGGAGGAGAATGCTCGCATAAAGGAAGAGGCTGACCGGGCCATGCGGCACCTTGACTAGCTTGCGGGGCAAATGGCCACCTCGGAGAATCAGCTGGCCACACGTATCCATATCAATGAGGTCAAGAACATGCTGTTGGTACGGCTATGGGAGGGGATCAACATGAGTCGGCGTATTACTCAACTGATTGATCCCAACTTTCTAGTCAAATTCCTCAACTTGGAGAACTGTTTTGCTCAGCGTCGTGAGTGCCTCATGGGGGATCCCCGGACTAGTAACAGTTCACCAGCGCCTCCTTCTAGGAACTTTGCCTCTCTGTAGTTTTTGTAGGTCTGGTTTTTGTAGTCAATTTATCATGAGTGAACGTAATCAATGAAACGGCTGTTTCATTGACGTTACGTGTCTTTCACCTTTAATGTGATTCCCATTCCTCTGTTGCTGTGTTTTCTGGCTAACTTTGTGCATGGGTTGGCCGTTCGCCTTGCTTAAGATGTCGTAGGCATTTTTCGAAGGGCTTGGGCCTTCGAGTAGGTTTATTTGGATGTCATGCCGTGCCTGATCCGTGCTTACGCGGGAGTAAAGGCTTGGTGATGCCGCTCTAGTGTGAATGGGGGTGGCCGACTTTTGGAGGGAGAGCCTTTGCTAATTACGACTGTCGTTGATTGATCACACTTGCTCCCAGCGAATGAGGTTGTGGCATGCGCTGGTTGAGCCCCCTAAGATTTTGACCGCGAATGGGTCACCTGGATGACCAAGGTTTAGTTTGACTGTTAGTAGGCCGCCTGGACGACCAGAGTTTAATTACGACCACTCGTGGGCCACTTAGATGACCAGAGTTTTACTACAACCGCTCGTGGGCCACCCGGATGACCAGGGTTTTATTACGATCGCTCGTGAGTCGCTTGGAAGACCAGGGTTTTACTATGACCGCTCGTGGGCCTCCTTGATGACCAGGGTTTTATTACGATCGTTCGTGGGCCGCCTGAATTACCAGGATTTTATTACGATCACTCGTGGGCCTGGATGACTAGGGTTTGGTTATGAGAGGGCGAAAGCCTTTCCAATTTATGGGCAGTTTAGGTCATATAAACTTGCAAACATACATAAACATGCGTATGGAGAAGAAAAGGAAAAGAATCTACAGTGAGGTGACATAACGTGCTAAGTATTCTTATATGCATGCCGATGGTTGACTTACCTGTGCCTTTATTGAAAGTAACGCTTAAGGTGGATCGTGTTCCACGTCCGAGGAACCAATTTGCCGCTCTGAGTTCGGAGTTTGTACACTGTTTTGCAGGACAGCGGAGATTAGAAAGGGACTCTCCCAATTCGGAGAGAATTTATTTCTGTTGACGATCTTGCCTATTGCCTCGATACTTCACAAGACCAGGCCTCTGACCTCGAAGTGTCGCGCTCTTACTCTCTTGTTGTAATAGCGCGCAACCCGTTGTTGGTAGGCTACCGTCTGCAGTTTTGTGGCTTCGCGGGCCACTTCCAATAAGTCTAAGTGTTCCCAAATTTTTTAGGAGTTGTCCTGTGGGTCGAAAGACTCAGGAGCCCAATTTTGACCGGGATTACCACCTCAGTCCCGTAGTAAAGACTAAAGGGTATCTCACGAGTTGGTTCCTCAGGAATTATCTGATAGGATCATACGACGGAGGGCAGCTCGTCGACCCAAGAACCCCCTGCATTCTCCAACTTGGTTTTCAAACCATGGAATAGCATACGGTTGGTGACCTCCACCTACCCGTTTGCTTGTGGGTATGCCACCAAAATGTGGACCAGTCTGATACTCAGATTGATGCAATACTTGGTGAAGCGCTTTTCCGGGAACTAGATTCCATTATTAGTGACAATAGCCTTGGGAACGCCAAATCTGGTGACTATATTCTGACCGACAAATTCAAGAGAATTGTGCCCCGTGATTTTGGCCAGCGGGATGGCTTCAATCTACTTGGTGAAGTAGTCGATGCCAGCGATAATGAATTTCCTTTACCCTATTGCAAGGGGAAACGGGTCGAGAATATCCAACCCCCATTGTGCGAATGGCCATAAAGCTTGGAGGGATTTCAGCTCGATAGGCGACTGGTGGTAAAGATTGCCGTGAATCTAGCAATTTTCACACCTCCTTACGAACTCGAGCGCATCCTTTTTTATCATTGGCAAGTAATAATCCTGACGCATGATTTTAAATGCTAAGTTCTTACCGCCAATATGCGATCCGCATAGCCTGAGGTAGACTTCTCCTAAGGCGTAGTCGGCCTCCTCTGGAGTGAGGCACCGGAGGTACGGGGTTGAGTACCACGGCGATATAGCCGCCTATCGATCATAGTGTACCAGCTGATCGTCTTTGTGACCCGCTTGGCCTCGTCTGCGTCTTCAGGAAGTGTTTGATCTGTCAGCTTTTTTGGTACGAGGTCATCCAATTTTTTGCTTCAGAGATCAGTATTGCTTCTCGCTCCTCCGTGCTGGGAGCATTGAGAATTTTCCACATATTCCTCGAGTATTGTTCTGGGTTTTCGGCCGTCATCGCCCTGGCAAGCTGATCAGCCTCCTAGTTCTCAGCTCTAGGAACGTGAACAAGGATCATTTTGTCAAATCTCCTGCTAATCTCCTTGGCCTTGGATAAGTACTTAGCCAAGTGAGGGCTGCTAGCTTTAAAATTCCCGTTAACCTCGTTGACGACTAGTTCAAAGTCGTCGTAGACGGTCAACCATCTTGCCGAGCATTCCTTAGCCAGTCTCAATTCAGCCAACAGGGCTTCGTATTCTGAGACGTTGTTGGTCACCGGAAAGTCGAGTCGGAGCGAGCATTTCATCTCAATCCCGTCAAGAGTTGTTAGAACTACTCCGGTTTCGCTGTCAAAGTCTGTAGAAGATCCGTCCACGTTGAGGATCTATTCCGGTTTTTCCCCGTGTTCTACGTCCCTAGTGGGCTGTTCCTCGAGAATTTGGGTTGTGATTTCGACGATGAAGTCGGCTAAAACCTACCCTTTGATGGCGGGTCGGAATTCGATGTCAAACTCTCCCAATTCGATGGCCCACTTTACTAGCCGCCTAGAAATATCAGGTTTTTGTAGAATGTTTTTCAGAGGCCGGTCGGTGAGAACAATCACGCGATGGGCCTGAAAATAAGGTTTAAACTTCCGGACGGAGAAAACAAGCACCAGGGCTAGCTTTTCTGCACGAGGATAGCGCATCTCCAGACCGGTCGACATTTTGCTCACGTAATAGACCAGACGGTAGGTATCGGAGTCCTCACATATGAGGACTGAGATGAAGGCCACCTCTGATACTGTTAGGTATAGGTAGAGCTCCTCTTCGTCTTTGGATGACGCTAGCAACGGCGAGCTAGACAGATATCGTTTTAATTCGTTGAAGGTAGTTTGACACTCTACAGTTTATTGGAACCCGTTTGCTTTCGTTTCCTTTAGTGCCTTGAAGAAAAGCTGGTACTTGTCTCCAGACTTCGCCAAGAAGCGGGACAAGGCTGCCAGTCATCTTGTTAGCCGCTGGGCATCCTTGACGGTCCGTGGTGGTGACATGTCAACGAGAGCCTTAATTTTCTCTGGATTTGCCTCAATCCCTCGTTAGGAAATGATGAAACCCAGGAACTTCCCAGAGGAGACTCCAAAGACGCACTTGATTGGATTCAGATTCATTTGGTGTGCGCGGAGTACTTCGAAAGATTCGGTCATATCCCGTATATGGTCCCTCGTGTGCCTACTCTTGACGAGCATATTGTCGACATATACTTTCATATTACGGTTGATCTACTTTTCAAACATCTTGTTCACGAGCCGTTGGTATGTGGCGCCTGCATTCTTCAGACCGAAAGGTATGACATTGTACACCCATGGTCGGTCATGAACGAGGTGTGCTCCTTGTCCTCTGGATTCATCCGGATCTGGTTGTAACCCAAGTACGCATCCATGAAGTTCAACAATTCGTGGCCTGATTTGAGTTCACCAACAGGTCGATCCGTGGTAAGGAAAAGCTGTCTTTCAGACAGACTTTGTTAACGTCGGTAAAGTCGATGCACATTTGCCATTTTTCATTACTTTTCTTTACCAGGACGTCGTTTAAGGGCCAATCCAGGTACTGAACCTCCCTGATGAAGCCGGCATCTAGTAGCTTTTTTACCTCCTCCCGAATGACGATTAATTTTTCTACTAAGTAGTTTCTCTGCTTTTACCTAATGGGCTTGCGATCGAGATCGAGGCCCAACTTATGGACTGTTATTTCAGCCGGATCCCGGGCATGTCTGCAGGAGTCAATGCGAAGATGTCCGCGTTTTGCTGTAAGAACGTGACTAGCTCGTCGCACAGTGTCTCGGTGAGTAAGCCGTCAATCTGTACACATCTTTCCGGATTTTTTGGATTTAGTGGGATCAGGTCAGTTGCCTCTCCAGATTGCGCTTGCTGTAAAGTTGTCTCGTCCCGATGGTCTAGTTCTTATGCTGATTTGGTGCTACTACTCGGGGCGATCTGGGACATATAGCTTGTCCGCCCAATGAACTGGTCGCCCAGGACTTTGCCTATATTGCAAGCTGTCAGAAATTTTATTTTGAGATGCGGTATTGAAGTGACGGCTTCGAACGCTGTCAGACATGGGCGGCCTAGTATGTCATTGTAAACGAAAGGCAGGTCAACCACCAGGAAGGTAAGTGTTTGACTTGTCATCCTTGGATATGAACCCAGAGTTACTTCTAGTTGAATCGTCCCTTGAACAGGCACGGGTTTGTTGTTCAGGCCATATAACGGGCTTTCAACAGCCTTAATTGACTCTTTTTTAGACTAAGTTTAAAAAACGCATCCAGGTAAAGCAAATCGCATGAACTTCCATTATCAACGAATACTTATTTCAACTGGTAGTCGATACTATCATCTGAAACGATGGTGGATACAACCGGGGGATCTACATGGGGAGAAATTACATGCTCGAAATCATCATTACTAAAACTAATGACGTTATTCTCGGTGCGCTGCTTCTTCTTCTCAGCGTACTGCTCCCTGTGGTCCGCCAGAGTTTTGGCAAGATGAGTTGTAATCATGTTAACTACTCTTGCCGCGACCCGATTCCTTGATGGAGACGATTCTGGACTTCTACTGACTGTCGTACTAGAACTCTGACCAGGATCCTTGATGAACCTGGTGAGATGACCTCTGCGTATCAACTCTTCTATCTCCCTCTGGAGATTCTTGTAGTCCTCGATGGAGTGTACGGGAGATTAATAGAAATTACAATACTTGGCTAGATTTCCTCCCTTTGCCTTCTTAAGTGGCTTGGGCCACTTGAGGAACTTCTCACCCTGAATTTGCATGAGGACGTTCGAGCGCGTGTCCGTTAGAGGCGTTAGGCTGATTGACCTGTAATCCTTGCGCTCTGTTGGCCTGGTCCTATGGTGCTTCCGTCAGGGGTGTTCGCCGCCGCCGTACTTCTTCTTCCTTTTAGTCGGGAAAGAGCGAGGCTATTCGACTCGCTCGGAACGTTTAGTCTCGTTGACCTCCTCCGCTGCCGTGTAGACCCTGGTGATAGATTTTGCTTTTCGAAAGGCCTGCGGGTTCTTATACGCCACGTGCCTGAAGAAGTCTCCATGCGTCAATGCCGAGATGAAACTGCCTAGCTTCATTTCCTCCGTGAGTCGAGCGATTCCCCTAACTTCTACCACGAAACGATCCAGAAACTTTTGCGGGTTTTTCTCGTGCTTCTGTTTGATATGCTATAGATGCCAATGTTACTTTTCCTCCCTGCGGTTGGAGGCGTACTGTGATAAGAAGAGATCCGTAAGCTCCTGAAAACTTCGGATTGAATTCAAGGGGAGACGATGGAACCAGATGCGCGCGTCTCCTTTTAAGGTGAGCTAGAAGTAACGGCACATGGCGGAGTCCTCCAGCCCCTGTAGACCCAGATGGGTGCGAAAGTGGGCGAAATGGTCAACGAGATCAGCACTCTCATCATACTAGTTAAGGGATGGCATTTTAAATTTTACCGATATGGAACGGTTTAAGATCTCCGCTGTGAAAGAAGATCTATCGATATTGGTTGTGTGTTCATTGTCTTTGAAGATATGGTTCCATATCTTTTTCAGTCTCTGATCTGTTTGAACGGCATTACCAGATCTTTTGAAGTTGAGATATGTTCTCAAATCCGTTCTTTCTTTGGTTTGTTTAACAGTCGGGCGACTACTGGCACCAGTAGATTTAACGGCTCGGGAGGCTCTCTCCTGATTTTGGGGCCTAGATTCCACGCGAGAATATTTGGGGTTCCTTTGTTCCAGACTTTCCTCCGGGGTCACACTAATTCTCCACTCTTCACGCCTTAGACGGCTTTGAGCATGTGAGGACTCTGGTGCTCAGAAGTTGGTTGGCCTTCTGGTCTTTGTAGCTGGTCCTTTCTTTTTCTGGCCTCCACATCTAGATGCTGGTGTAGGGGCCGCTGCCAGTGAAACCCCCTGCTGCGCTTGCTCATGGTGGGAGCAAAATATCTGAAGTATCCTATTGATGTTTAGTATATACTCCACCAGGTTTTGAAAAAAAGGCGCTGGAACCCCACTGTCTACCCCATTGACCATGACACCAGTGGTGCGATCCTGGTCGGGTGAGGCCACATCTTTGGTTGGCTCGCTTGCTTGTGCCCTCGTGTTCACCATTTCGATTGAGGGTATTGGCTGAGAAGGGTTTCTGAAAAATGTAGCTGGCTTTTTATAAGCGTTTTTCACAGACGGCGCCAATGATGCGTCCTGGAACCAAACTTTGAATGGGTTTGGGTGACGTCGATCTTTGAATCCGGCTTGGTCCACCGAGTCTAGTTCCTGCACACTACTGCAGAGAAGAAAGCTACTACCGGTCAAATTGGGCTTGGCCCATGTAAGGCTTATTCAAGGGGAGCCCTGCTACACCGCTGCTGGTCAACAGAAATGTTGACCGCCCCTGATTCCAGTCATCCGTCCTTATATTGGTTTCATTAGCCTTTCGTTCGATCAACAATTCGCGTTGACCGTCCAGGCTAATGTGTGGACATTCGTGAATTTGTGCCGTTCCTTCTTCATGAGCCAATCCACTATGTGTTCATGAGAATCTAAAATATCAGAATCTCGTATTTATTATAAAAAATCGTAACATTTGAAGTGAATTTTT
>JAODPA010061923.1:0-11125 GCA_025585075.1 Nepenthes mirabilis | reverse complement strand
TATTACTATATTAAGTTCCTAACTATATAATCCGAGTTAAAATATTGGGATGTTATATGGTTTGTTACCCTCCTGATTTAGGGGTAGTCTAGGCCCTATTATTTTTATGCAATGCAAGCCATGCACTTATTTGAATAAACAACATATAAGATATGCGAATAATTTATTTTATTAATTTAAATTTGATACAAGCACATTAAGTAATACATACTATACCTACCTGGACATATTGATAAAATTTTTTCAAGTGTATTGCATTTCATGTTCTTGGTACCAACTTGCTATTTGAGGTGCGTAATTTATATGCACCATTCCAGAGAATGGTTGAGATGATGAATGGGCATTCCCAATTAGGAGAGAGTTTATTCCTATTGATAATTTTACTAGTCACTTATATACTTATCAAGATCAAGTCTCCAACGTCAAACCGGCATGCCTTCAATCTTTTATTATAGAATCGTGCAATCCGTTACTGATAGGCAGTTATTCGTACTCTTACTACTTCCCGAGATTCTTCCAATAGGTCAAGATGGTCCCTAAGCCGTTGCACATTGCTAAGCAAATCAAAATTCTCAACCCGAAGGCTAGATAATCGAATCTCTACAGGAATTATCGTTTTGATCCAAGTTGAAGGGTGTCTTCCACGTTGATTCCTTTGGAGTCGTTCGATAAGACCATAGTACCGAGGGTAGTTTATCTGCCCAAGAGCCCCCAGCATCCTCTAATTTGATCTTCAACCCATGCAATAAATTTTGGTTGGTGATTTTTACCTGACCATTTAACGTGGGTAGGCCACACAGGTATGTGCCAGCCGGATCCACAAGTTTGTGCAATACTTAGTGAAACATTTTCTAATGAATTGGGTCCCGTTGTCAATTATTATCACTGCAAGGATCCCAAATCGATAAACAATACTTTGCCAGACAAACTCTGTCGCATTATGTTTCATTATCTTCGCTAAGGGAGACACCTCAACCCACTTGGTAAAGTAGTCGATTCTTATAATGACAAACTTCCTCTATCCAGACGCTATTAGAAAAGAACCAAGTATGTCTAGCCCCTATTGCGCAAATGGCTATGGAGCCTGTAGGGATCTCAGTTCGATCGGCGGTATATGAGCCATGCTACCATGTAACTGACCGTTTTCATATTTTCTGACAAAGTCAGTAGCATCTTTTTTAATGGTTGGTCAATAGTAGCCTTATCGCAATATTTTGAAAGCTAGATTCTTTCCTTCGATATGGGAACCACATATCCCAAGGTAAACCTTACTTAGAGCATAGTCTATTTCATCCGATGTGAGACACCTCAAATATGGGACCGAATACCCTTGGCGATACATTCTCCCGTCGATGATTGTATACCACCTAGTTGTCTTTTTTATGCACTTAGCTTTGTCTTAGTTTTCTGAAATAATTCCGTTAGTAATATATCGATAGTAAGGAGGCATCCAACTTTCGTTGCTGGTGACTTGGAAGATTTCTTGTTCAAAATCTTCAATACTTGGAGTAGTCAGAATTTTTCGCATGTCCTGAGAATATTGTTATGGATTTTCCATGGTCGTGGCCTTCGCCAGCTAATCAACCTTTCCATTGTCTACTCTCGAAATGTGTATTATCTCTATTTTATGTAACCCCCAAATTGTATCCCTTACTTTGGCAAGGTATCTTACAAGATAGGGACTTGACACTTCGAAACTTCTTTGAACTTGGTTTATAATCAGCTCGGAGTCACTATAGATTACTAGATATTTTGCCGAACATTCATTGGCCAATCGCAGTCCGGCTAATAGAGTCTCATACTCGGCAACATTATTGGTTGTAGGGAATGAAAGTTTTCAATGAATAATATATTTTCATTCCATCTGAAGTTTTTACTACTACTCTGGCTTCACTACCGGACTGTGTGAATAATCCATCAACATTCAACGTCCAAATAGATGATAGATTAATCCGGTCGATATCTCGGCTATCTATTTTAATGCTTTGAGTTGGAGCCAAAATTTTAACCACAAAGTCAGCCAAGGCTTTCCCTTTGATTGCCGATCTTAACTTAAACTCTATATCGAACTCGCCTAACTCAATTGCCCATTTGACAAATCGCCTAGAAGCATCAAGCTTCTGCAATATTCCTTTGAAAGGTTGATCAGTAAGAACGATTATCTTCTAAGCCTGGAAGTACAACCTCAACTTTCTTACAAAGTAGACAAGTGCTAATGCCATCTTCTCGTCATGTGTGTAACAACTTTCCATGTCAAACAAAGTTTTACTGACGTGGTAAACCGATCGTTATTCATCCATTTGCTGCCAGATCAAGACTGAACTGAACGCATCTTTGAAACTGCTAAATATAAATATAGTTCTTCACCCTCTTCTAGCGATGCAAGGAGGGGAGGATTGGCCAAATAGTTCTTCAGCTCTTGAAAGGCAGCCTAACAATCTTCCACCCACTAGAAGCCATTGGCCTTTGTTCCTCTCAAACCCTTGAAGAATGGAAGATACTTTTCTGTGGATTTAGATAAGAAATGAGAAAATATTGTAAGCCTTCCAATGAGCCTTTGTACGTCCTTCACGGTTCTGGGTGAGTTCATATCCGTAATCGCCTTTATCTTTTCTGGATTGGCCTCAATTCCTCGCCTTGAGACAATAAATTCCAAGAACTTACTTAAAGATATTCTGAAAATGCACTTATTTGGGTTTAATTTCATGCGATATTTTCGGAATACTTCGAAGGCTTCACTCAGGTCCAAGATATGATCATTAGCAGTTTTACTCTTGACAAGCATATCATCTATATAAACCACCATGTTCCAACTGATTTGAACTTTAAACATTTTATTCACTAGCTACTGATATGTAGCACTCGCATTCTTCAAACCAAAAGATATGACTTTTAGTAATATGTCCCTTGGTTGGTTATAAAAAAGGTGTGCTCCTCGTCTTCTGGGCACATACTAATCTTGTTAGAACCAGAATATGCATCCATAAAACTAAGTAACTCATGCCTAGATGTGGAGTCCACTATTAAATCGATTCAGGGTAGTGAAAAACTATTCTTTGCGCATGCCTTCTTTACATTGGTAAAATCGACACACATCCTCCACTTTTCATTACTCTTCTTTACAAGAATTACATTAGAGAGATAATCTAGATATTGGACTTCTCTAATAAAACTGACATCCAGTAGCTTCTTCACTTCCTTCCTGATGACAATGAGCTTTTCAATTGAATAGTTTCTTCGTTTCTACCTGATGGGCTTATGATCAGGATGCAGGCCTAACGTGTGAACTATCATATCAGTCAGAATTTCTGGCATATCGGTGGATGACCATGCAAAGACATCCCGATTCTGTCGGAGCAATTAGATTAGTTGCTCACACAAAGGTTTGGCTAATGTGCCTCTAATCTGTATGCATTTCTTCGTATCACCGGGATCTAGTGGAACCAGATTAGTGCTTCACCGGATTGGGCCTATTACAAAGTGGTTTCATCTCGATAATCGAAATCTTCTACCGACCAGTCTGGAACTGCTTGAGTGATCTGGAATAGATAACAAGTTTGACTGGTCACCTGATCACCTAAAACCTCTCCTATACCGAATGATGTTGGGAACTTCATCTTCAAATAATGGATAGAAGTTACTGCCCCAAATATTGACAGGTAAGGTCAACTGAGAATTGTATTGTAAACCAAAGGCAAATTGACACTAAGAAGGTAAGCATATGAGATGTTGTTCTGGGGTAAGTGCCCAACGTGACATCTAATTGGATGGTTCATTGAATAAAAACTGGTTCGTTACCTACTCCATATAGAGGTCCATTAGCCGGTTTGAGTTGATTAGTTTTTAATCTTAATTTGAAAAAGGTATCAAGATAAAGCAAATTACTCGAACTTTCATTATCAATAAATATTCATTTCAATTGGTAATCCACGTTACTATTCGAAACTAATGCTAATACAACCAATAGTTTGGAGTGGGGAATTTGAACATGTGACATATCAACTTTACTAAAACTAATCACATGATCGGTATTTCCAACTCTTCGCTTCTTGTTGTCCATAGCAGCATTTGGCCGGTCAAGAGAATGAGCCCTGGTTGGTTTAATTGTTATCATGTCCACCACTCTAGCGGGTACACAATTCTTTGGCTGTTGCTGCTCCTGTCTCTCTTCTTCCGTCCTACCGGAGGCATGCTTTGGGCTTTTCAAGAATTTGGTGAGGTGTCCTCTTCGACTGAAATCTTCAATCTTTATCTACAAAATCCTGCATTCCTCAGTACTGTGTCCAAGAGATCGATGGTAGTGATAAAATTTAATTTGATCTCCACTTTTTAGATTCTTTGGTGTTTTTGGCCACTTGATGAACTTTTTATCTCGAATTTGCATAAGAATAATTGTCTTGGAGTCATTTAAAGGGGTCAGATAAAAGGTCTGAACACCCTACGAGCTCCCGATCCATCCCGAGACTGCTTCCTAGAGTCTTTTGAGTTGAATCTATCTTCATCTTTCTTTTTTTTTATTCAATGGCCCTTGCTGAGAGTCATCCACAAGGCCTAGTTTCTTAGCCTTATCAGCCTCCTCGACTGCCACATATGCTTGTGCTGTGGCCTCTACTTCACGGAAGGTCTACGGGTTTTTGCGAGCTAAATGTTTAAAAAACTCACCCGACTCCAAGTTCAATATAAAGGTATTTAATTTGACCTCGTCAGTGAGCCATGGAATCCGTCGAGCTTCCGGGGTAAATCTAGTCAAAAAAACTCTTCAAATTTTCACTTGGCCCTTGCTTAATTCGAGTAAAGTGCCAGGGTTATTTCTCTATCCTCCGACTGGAGGCGAATTGAGAAAGGAAGTTGTCAAGTAACTCTTGAAATGATCAAATCGAATTGGGAGTCATTCACTAGAACCAAGTTTTTGCATCCCCTTTCAGGGTCAATAGAAAATATTAACACATTATCATTTCATCCAATCCCAGAAAATTTAAGAGCGTGCGGAAGTGGTCTAAATGATCCATAAGATCAGTGCTTTCGTCATACGTGTTTATGGATGGCATCTTGAACTTATGAGAGAGTAGACACGTTCATATTTCCATTATGAATTGAGATCTCCTTAAATCAATAGTGTGTCCCTCAGCTTTTTCTCCAAAAATATGTTGACAAATCTTCTCAACTTTCTCCTCCACCTGAGGAGTAGTAGCAAATCTTTTGGCGTTGAGGTAAGTAATCAAGTCTATTTGTTGGGCTTGACATCGGAGAGATTGAATGTTTTTGCCTGTTGGCGGTACATTAGAGGAGGCTTCCTCTTGATCGGGAGGCCTTCTCTCACTTCGAGAATAACAGGAATTTCATCGTTCTCGGCTATCATCAGAGGATTTAGGACCCAACTGGCCATCTATCCGAGATCGACCTCCTTCTCTTTCGTTAAAAATCATTCTTGCTTGGTCAGAAGGTTGCTGCATTTGCCCGGTCGGTCTTTTCTTTCTCTTATTCCTTTTGGAAGTCGGAGTGTATGTTGCGGAAGAATGGGCATCTGGTTTTATGAGACCCAACTGTCCGGACAGAGTCTTAAGTGATTTGGATATATGGTCTATTTGCGCGTTCACTGCTTGAATGATGTGAGCTTGCCGATCTTCTCCCTAACTACCCAAATGAGAGTTGTCACCAGGAGTGGCATTCTCTCTTGCAGGAGCACTTATATGTGTTTAAGTATTAAACATTTCAGCTTTTGCATTTTTGGTGGTGAAACTGGCTTCTTTTGGTCATTTCTCATGAATGGCGCCAGTGTTGCGTCTTAGGATCCGGATGGAAGTGAATCTGATCTGGTTACCATTTTTCTAAACCTGGAACTACACAATACAATAGAAAATAAGAAAATTAAAGGATAAACGGGAATTGTCTCCGATAAACTCTCCGATACTCAAATCAGTAAATCTTTCTCAAATCAAGTGAAAAATGTAATTGTATAAACTCGATCGAAGGTGTTTAGTTTGGGAATCTAGTACCATTTTTGTATATAACAAAGAGATGAATTCCTTGTATGATGTGAATTGGATCGCAAGTCGTGTATTAGACCAGCTTTTTATTTTTTGGATATCTCATTTTTCTATTTTTTCCTCCTCTCCTTGTTGTTGGATGCTGGTAGAATATTTATAATAGAAAGAGGCAGTTTCACCGGTTACTTAACCGCCTTGGATAAAGGCAACTGGCTGGTTATATAACCACCCTGGATAAGGGTGACTGGTTGGCCTTTCCAACTTCAATCAGTTTTAGTCGGTTTTTCAGAACAAGACGTGGGGAGTTATTTGAAGAATTTCTTACTCGTTTTTTGGGCTAATCATTTTGGACTTGGATGTTCTTCATTAAACCTTTTCTTCATTCATGGGCCTTGTTGTGGATTGGCCTATCAGTGGTGCTCATCACCTACTATAATTATGAGATTTCTTACATAAACCCCAACACTTTTTTTGAATTTCACCATAATGTTGGTAAACTAAGTCAAATACAATAATAAAAAAATTAAAGAAAACTATCGATAAAATGTCCAAGAATAATAAATGGAGAAATGTACCAAAGGATGATAAAAGTTGGAATAAGATTCAAAGAAAATGGTTGGCAAAGATTTTTTTTTCTTTTTCTTCTCCCTCTTTCTCTCTCTAGTCGGCCACCTAAAGTGTTGCAAATCTCATAATAAATACCTTAGAAACTTTTTAGGGTTTTTATACTATGCACTAGCACATTAGCGCGAGACAAATAGGCCTTAGACTCACGGATGATCCAAGGACTATGATAGTGGCAAATAATTTCCATCAAGTGTGCTTTAGGTGTGCCTCTATTGCCATCAGTGCGCATGACCCTTCACGAGCGCCCATCAGACATAAGGTTACTACTGCTCACATATGTGTGTCCATCATGTGTGGATCAGGTGTCATCCAATTCTCTTGCTAAAGAAACTCATTCACTCAAGTATAAATCACTCAAGCCTTCCATAAAAATCCTTTTGACTGGCCAATGAATCAAAAAATGTAGACATATATATTAAAAGGAACTCACGAAACAATGACTCATCCAAACAAACTTTTTCTCATAACCTTCTGAGGGGTCATCACCATTCTAACTATGTCTTGAGACACATTAAGCTTCCCACTTTACACTACATTCGTCAACATTGCCAAACCATTGTCATTCATCTTGACATTGTCCAACATCACCAACTCCAAATCAAGTATATTATCTACCTAATGATATCTCATATCAATATGTTTAGGTCGAGAATAAAATAAATAGTTTTTTTGTAAAATTAAATTATATTTTGATTATTGCAAAGCAATACATTGCTTAAAATTGAATTCACAGATGAATTTTTCATCTAAATAATCTCCTTACTTGCTTCAGTTATTGCAATGAATTTAGTTTTAGTAGTAGAGAAAGTAACACACTTTTACAATTTTAACTTTCAAAATACTACCCCTTCGACGAATATGATCAAATACCCTTAAGTGGATTTTCTAAGATAAATATCACCTACCATATCAACGTTCGTAAATTCGATTAAAACAGGCTTGTAGTTACCAAAGCACAAACATACTCTAGAAGTACTATGAAGGTGTATAAGAATCCATTTTACCGCAAACTAATATTCCTTTCCTAAATTGGAAGAGAACCAGCTAACCTCACCCACCACATGAGCTATATTTATTTTCATATTCCCCATGGCATATATCAAACTACTAACCGACGAAATATAAAATGTTGTACTGATTTCATCCTTTTCCTTCTTCATCAAGTGACTTTGCTTAGTATACAACTTGAAGTGATTGGCAAGTAGAGTCCCAACTAGCTTGGAGTTCTCTAAATTAAAGTGTTAAAATGCTTTGTAGATATAACTCTTTTGAGACATTCATATCTTATTCCCCTTCTAGTTATAAAAAACTATTATGCTAAAAATTTACTTCATCGATCTCAAATCTTTCATTATGAGAGACTTTCTTAATTGCTTCTTTAACTCACCGATTTAGGTCACATTGCTCCCAATGTTGAGTATGTCATCCACATAGAGTAAGACGATTATAAAGTCTCTTTCAAAGAACCTTTATATAGTGATGCAATAGTTTGAAATTTTCTTTCGGTTGCCTTGCTCCATTATGAAATATTCAAACTTGCTATACCATATCCTCAGAGTTTATTTGAGACCATAGAAACTCTTCTTCAAATGGCCTACACTATGCTTATTTCTCTCAATATTAAATTCCTCTAGTTACTCTATATAAATCTCCTCCTCTAAGTTACCATAAAGAAACACCGTCTACACATCAAGTTGTTCCACATTTAGATTAAGGCATGCTGCCAAATCGAGTACAACACAAATAAAGACATCATCATCGTGAGAGAGAAGATCTTCTTAAAATTGATATCCTTCCATTGATTGAAGTACTTTACGGCAAACCTTGCTTTATATCTAAATTGTGAATTGTCATCTTCATGCCTTAATTGATGTAGCCCCTGTTTTTAGTCTACATTTCCATTAGGCAACTTCATCATGTCGAATATGTCATTCTCATGCAATGATGACATCTTGTCTTGTATAATATCTATTCACTCTGTTTTATATTTGTCTTCCATCACTTCATCAAAAATTTTATCTCTCTACTATCAATAAGTAACATATACTTATTAATCGATATATAAATGGAGAGAAGTCAATCTATCACAAATTATCGAAATGGAATAGTCAATGTAGGCTCAGAAATATCATCATGAGTATCATCATGAAAGTCGCCATACTTTTCTTCTACCTCCCCATGGGTAAGAGTAGCACCACATCTCCACTGTCTTCAATCTTAACGAGCAGTAGGGTCCTCGATGTTAGGTCAATGTTGCATAGACAATCATTGTTGTAAAGAACCAATTTGTTAGCTTTGCAAATTTCTTCAATAATCTCATCCTCCACAAATGCTGCATCCATTGATCACACAAGCTTCTTTTCTACTAGATTGTAAAACCGATAGCCAAACTCATGTTTCTCGTAATTAAAGATGCATTCTTTTATTTTAGCATTAAACTTAGTTCTCTCATCCCTTGAAATATGAATGTAGGCTTTGCAACTAAATACAATCAAATGAACATAAGTAACCTCCTTTTTAAAACACACTTTATTAGGAATATTCCTATTCAATACAATGCTTGGCAAAAGATTGATAACATAAGCTATGAAATTCAAAGCTCCCCCTAGAAATGTACTATGTAATTTTGCCTTCGATAGAATACATTATACTCTCTCAATCAATATTCATTAATTCATTAAGCCACTTTATTCAATTGCGGCAACTTAGATGAGTTTTTTGGTGTTGGATATGCCTTGTGCGCGATATATCAAAGAGTCCCAGGTACTCTCCGCCAATGTTACTATAAATACATTTCAACTTCTTTTTCATTGGCCTTTCGACCAATATATGAAATTGCTTGAGGGTCTCAAAAGCTAGATATTCAATTTTAAATATATACTCATAATTTTCTCAAGTAATTGTTAATAAAATTAATATAGTACACCACCATGAGTTTTTACATTCATTGGACTGTATATATTAGTGTACATAAGCTTAAGAAGGCTCACCTTCTTCATAAATGAATTTCTATGGAAGAAAAATCTCCTTGCTCTCCTTTGTTTCCTAACCATGTAATGTAGAGAACCAAACTCTCATTTGGTCTGAAGATGGTAAGGAGATGATAGGGGCATGATGATAATTTCCTAAATTGATCAAATGTGTTCTTTATGCACTGATTAACTAATGTTATATTTTTATGATTTGTAGTGCTCGAATGCCACTACAATGCTGATGGGTCCATCAAAAAAAGTGGATGGATCTAGACCCGGACACCTGGTTTTGAATATTATAATTGAGTAGGTCATCGAAGGTACAAGTCTATCAAGCCATTATGGGGTTGTTTTCTCCAAACAAGCTGTCAGGCAAAACCTCTGGTGCTATCCTACCAAGGTAAATAAATTACCTATTGGCTGATGATAGAAATGTTACAACTCCAGTATAGAATATAAATATAACAACGTCAAATGCCAAATATTGAAAAGTGAAACTATAATAAATATCATTACGGCTTTCAAATTAAGTTCTGAATTAGTGGATGCTGCCAAAAAAAGTGACGATGTCATACCAAAAAAAAAGAGACTCATAGAATGGTGGAGACTAATAAAATTTTTACATATTTTTGTTAATATATGATTCGGATTAATATAGATACCTAAATCCATGAATGAAAAATTACCCAAAATATGAAGACATTTCCTTATATAATTGAACTAGCACACAAGTGCTAGTCAGGAGTCTATCAAGCACAATGATAAAACAGATGCACAATCAAGCGATGCTTATTCTATTAGCCTATGTACAAGCATTATGCTTGCACAGGTCAGATGTTGGTAAATTTTTTGTAAATATTTAAATTTTCACCTAAACACAATTATTCACAAAATTTTCATATAATATAATTAATTTTGACATCATAATGTATATTTCAATAATTGAGTATTACAAGAAGATCAAGCAAACCAAAATACTATGTCCATGACCATTTTATCAGAACATGTGGGTTGTTGGATAGTGAGCCAAATGGACCATGGGTCTGGGGTAGGTAAATCTTCATTGCGAAAGGAAATGGATCAATCAATCGAATATGCCAATGCACTGAAAAGGCTTGCAAATAGGGAGGATAATTCGCCCTAAAAATCCGTCTAGTGCTTATTGTTGACCAGAGTGAAAATATTAATATCTACTAACATGCCATGTCACTAACCTATGAAATGTGTCATATACTAGTACCAACTACATTAAGTTGGGATGTGATGATCGAGGTTATAATTGTAAGATATAAATACTCTATTTACTCAAAGGAGTTAAAAAAAGGTCAACTAATTGGTGAGATAACAAATCAACATAGTATAATAGCAACTCAATAACTACATATTCATTGAGAGTAGGAAAGGTAATTGAATATCCTAAAGAGAAGGCTCAGCATCTTTATAAGTATTATAATGTATGAATCCCAAATGAATATTTTAATAATGATTAATTTAATTAAATTTGTAAACTTTTAGATTAATTGAGGTTTCGAATAAAAA
>JAODPA010061912.1:0-11125 GCA_025585075.1 Nepenthes mirabilis | reverse complement strand
AGAATTGAGGAGGGGGAGGGGAGTCTTGGAAGGAGAGCAGGAGGAGGAACGGAGGACCGGCGCCATAGGCGCTGGCAGGAGAAAGGGGGAGGCGGAACCAGGCAGGGGAGTCAAATTTGAAAAGTAGGGTAGAGAGAAGACAGAGCTTCTCTCTCAAGACGGCGCCTCTAACACCATATTCTGAAGCAACCTAAATGGTTAAATGTATAATCCAGTTGGTTATTGAAATTTATGCAGCAATTCTTGGCTGTTTCTCACCAGCGCTGGCCATGGCTGGTCCCCTGATGGCGCCAATGACCCCTCCTTGGTCTTCATATCCTCCACTGTCCCCTGATGTTTCTTCTTCGTTGGTGGTTTCTTCTCTCATCACCCAATCCTCTCCCTCTTTCCCTCCCTTTTTTTGGTAAGTAATTAATTGCATTAAAATTTAAAAATAAGGTACAAAAATTATGTTCTTTACCAAGTGTTTTGCCGATTTGGGGAAAGAAACATAGAAACAAGGGAGTTCCCTAAGACATGACAAAAGTCATTAAGAAATAAAGCTACAGGAATATTCGATCGTCATGATCTAGTATACCAATCAGGCCTTCAGGCGGCTAAAGCTCAGCTTATGTGCCCGAGGAAGACTTAGGGTTCTTGGGGGTAGCCTTTCGCTTCCTCCTAGATTTAGCTTGAAACCATGGACCTTCGTTCTCCATTCTATCGGGATTGTGGTTCTCCTCCACAACGCAACGGGCATTCAGTAGTTGCGAACGGTTTGAGCTTTCAAAAGCCCGGAGGCCCTTCACTAATCCACCCAGATCGCTATATTGACCAGAAGAAAAACTCAAATTCCATTTCAGCAGGACACAAAGAAAGTCAAATATAATCTTCTTCCTATCAGGAGGTAAAGAATCGATGTGAGGTTTAGAAGATGCGGCAACCATCAACAAACGGAGGGATTCAAAATAAGCACCCGAGGAGCTGTTTAGAGAATCCTCCTCCAACGGAAAGGCTGATATGAATTTTTCCTTAGTTTGCTCAGTCACATCATTCCAGCAAAAGTCAAGGAAATCAAACACAAATCCTCGATGGACCTTGACGATGGAGCTAACATAAAGTTGAGTAGCATTCTCCATAAGTAAGCTCTAGAGGACATAGTGCATTGGATCGTTAACAATATCCTCAGCAGACCAGCCCTCGGAGGATTGAGAAGAAACAACATCAGAATCACACTCATTGACCCGTTTGTCTCCGGCTAGCAAAACCACATCGCCCACAGCCCTTTCGATGAAGCCGGGCGTCACCACGAGGGCTCATTGGAGAATTTATGACTGGAATCAGGAGTAAACGCAATATCCACATCCAAATAGGGGAAAACTGGATTATCCTCACGATCAATCTGGACTGCATTGCCAGCTTGAGAGCAACTCTCGGAATCAAGCAAAATCTGTTTCCTATAGGTTTTGGGATCCGAAATTGGCATTAGCCAACTGCAACCCGATAGAGACTGGTCAGGGGTAACACCGATGCCCAGAAAGCCCATACCAGAGGAAAACTCTGCTTCAAAGACCTGAGGCCTTTCATGGGGGGTTACTGCACTCAGATGAACCACCTGCTTTTGGTCAACAACCGGGACTCCAGGAGATAAAGAACCCTTACCATCCAGCAAAATTTCTCCAGGTTCGGTGCCTGGATCAAACGCACCTAACAGAGTCACCTCTGGATCAGAAAATGGAAATATGTCAACCTGAGCACATCCCATAGGCCCAGCATCACCCGAACCCGAAGAGACAGCCTCCGCAGGAGGAGGACAAAAGGTAGGAGCCTCATCCAGAGCTACGGAACCGACCTGCTCGCCTAATTGAGCGCATGAGGCCTCCAATTTCATCACCTCGTGGTCCTTGACAGAGACTGGGAGATAGTCAGACAGAAGGGGGGCAGAAGAATTGCCAGGGCTCCCCAATTCACTTGACACCACGACTGAAAAGGAAGAATTCTGAAGATGAAAATTAGATAAAATTCCCATCCTGGGAGACTTACCAGCAGATGGCCTAACCCTCAAGGATTTGTCAGGAGATTCCACCTCAACCTCAACAACCAACTCCACCTCAGAAGCAGAACGCTTGCTTAAAACAATTTTTGTTGGGAGAATAGCATCCTGCTTGACTTCAACACATACCCGAGCATAATGCAGATGGTCCATCCTAGCCATGGCGGCATCAAAATTGATGGGTTTGCCCACCGCGCTGCTGATCCAGCAGAGCCCTAGAGGGGTCCAGAAATCAACAGGGACATTCCGTAATTTAATCCAGATCGAAAGAGATTTGAAGTTTTCTTTGGCCAAAGGCATTCCCGATTGCCAATGATTGAGAAAAATAGGAATACCTTATAATGTCCACGGTCCTTTGGCCAGAACCGCGTCCTTGTTGACATTAGAAGAAAATCGAAAGAGGAAGAAGCCATCAGCAATCTCAGCAATATGGCAGATGCCAAAATGCTGCCAGATCTGACGAGCAATATGGGCAACAGCTTGGAAGTGTAGGGATTTGCCAGTGAAGAAGCCCAGAAGCGTGGATCTTCAGAATTCTTTACTTTGCTGGATGACCTTGAGAGGAGGGGAGATGTGGGCAATTTCGCCGTCCACACACTGAGGAGGACCAATGGATTTCCAGACTTCTTTACTTTGCTCCCTTCCGCTGCCCTCGATGCCTCTTTTTTTTTGGTAAGTAAGTAAATTAAATTTAAAATAATCGTAATTACAAGACGCTATTCTAACTCAAAGTATTTTGCCGACTTAGATGTAGAACAACGAGTTAGGGCATTCCCCGAGCACCACCATGAACCAAATCATGAAGACGAGCAAAAAAGAAATAAAAAAGCATCACCAACATCTAGATGAGCATCATCTAAAACGGCCATATGAAATCCGGCCAAAATACATACACACTATAACAAACATCTAAAGAACTAAAACAATCTAAAGGTATGAAAATAGCAGCAAAAACCAAAATGCAAGTAGCATAATCCAATATGGCCTTTCCATACTACATAACACAACAAGTGGCTCCATCCCTCTTTCTAGCCAATGAGCACCCTCACATGTGTAGCAACCACCAAATGGCACCTCAGACATTTACATCACCCTTCCAAATGGCACCTTGTAGTATCAACATTCTTGGAGTGCAAAAAACAGCAGCAACCGACCCAGATCACAAAAACTTGGCAAGAGCAGCAGCTCAGTACTGAAACGACCGAGAGAGAGATCCTCTTCCTTCTCTCTAGGGTTCGAGTGTTCAAACTTCGCTTCTGCCATTTCCCGGCACTAGCGGCGCCGGAGCCGGCCATGGCCGGTCTCCTGGGTGCTCCTCCCGGACCCTCCCCGATTTTTGCCTCCCCTTCTCTACCTGTCCGGCCTTCTGAACTGGTAGCGTCATCCAATCCGTCTGATTTCTCAAATCGATCGAAAGTCATTTCGCTGGCTTCTTCTTCTCCCTTTAATGTTCAGGGCATTTTCAGTCCTTCCAGTCATGAGGTAAAGCCTGTTGCAAATCACCCCTCTTGGTCTGCAAGAATATTGAACGGAGGTGAAAACTTGACTCCTGTTCTGAAGTTCTTCCCTCCTTTGAGAGTGATTGGCGATGGTGATTGCATCTCTTGCTTACCAAAAAAAAAAAAGGTGATTGCATCTCTCCTCCCCTTGAGGTTCTCGAACATGGTAGGCAAATTTGGGGTTCCTCTTTGGTTGGTTATTTCTTCGACGCTCCTCATTTTCGGGCGATTTGCTCCATTGCGCGCCCTCTCGGGTCTGAATTTGGTCTGGAGCACATTGCTTCCAACGACGAGGGCTATTTCTTTTTTTGGTTCTCTTCTTTGGCAAAGATGGAGCAGTGTTTGATGGCGGGTCCCTGGATGATTGCAGGTAAAGCCCTCTGGCTTAAGCATTATCTCCCTAGTATGAAGCTGTCCAGGGATTTGCACGCTTTGTTCCCCATTTGGGTTAAATTATTCAATGTGCCGGTTGAATATTGGATGCCATTGGGGCTGGGATGGATTGCCAGTTTTATTGGGAAGTCAATCCACCTCTATCCCAGTGCTGCTAAAATGGAGAAGCTCGATGTTACCCGGATTTGCGTTGAGATTGAAGTAGATGCTGTCTTGCCCTCAAGGATTATCCTGCAATCGTCCAATTCCAATGCTGTGGTGGATGTCGCCTACTCTTGGAAGCCGACTAAATGTGGACTTTGTCTTCTGTATGGACATGAGGAAGCCATTTGCAAGGCCAAGAAGACCTGTTCTGCTGCTGGTAATCCTCCCAGGATGCGAGCTGTGCCAAAATGCCATCCTCTGCCTTCGTCATGTCCGGCTGTTTTGCCTAAAGAGGTTGGCATCACTAGCATCCCTTTGGCTATGCAGGATTCTGCAGTAGTTCTAGAGGATGCCCCTGCCTCTGTTTCTCCTCCTGCTACTGCAGTTTCTTTGATGTTGGATGCCGATGTGAGTGGTTTCCAAATTGGCATACTTCCAAAAGTTAAAGCTAGTGAGACTGTGATTGGGTCGCCTAATCCTGGTCTTGAATCGAGAGTTCCAACTGCAGTGGGTGAGGGTCAATCCAGGGGTTTTCTGTTGGGGGAATTGCTGCGTGGCTTTGCTGGAGCTGGCATCCAGATTGATGGAGGAGGTCAATCCCTCTTTTCTATTGAGGTGGAGTGCTTCGGTGGTGCTATCGTTCCTAACACAACCGTGGACCAGATTGCCACTTTTGGCTCTTTGTCATGTTCTGCCAAGGGAGTTGGCCCCTTTGAAGATTGCATTGCACCCTATTTTCATGATGTCCCTGAGGAGGTCTCCCCTGAAGATTCGCAGGACAGCAAGTTGAGTCATTTGCTCTTGCACGATGGCCTTGCTGCTTTGGAAATGGATCCTAAATCTCCTAGTTCTAATCCAGGTATTTCTAATGTGTTCCTCCTAGAGGAGTCTGGCATTAGTGAGAGGCCTGTGGGTGATGAGGTTCTTCTAGCCGGTGAAAAAGGGGACATTGATTGTGACTCTGATGTTGTATCTTCTCAGTCCTTTGAGGGCTGGTCTGCTGAGGACATTGCAAACGATCCAATGCACTATGTCCTTTAGAGCTTACTTTTGGAGAAGGCAACTCAGCTTTATGTTTTTTTTTTTGGTAAGTAAGTAAATGAAATTAAAAAGAATGAAATTACAAGACAACGTTCTAACTCCAAGTGTTTTTCCGACTTAGAGGTAGAACATCGAGTTAGGGCATACCCCGAGCATCACAATGATCCAAGTCATGAAACCGAGTGAGAAAGCTCAACAAAAAGAGAAGTAACAAAATAGGACAACTATATGATCTGCATCTAATCGGCCAATTGTAACCCAGCCACAATACATACATTAAGGAAAACCTACAACAGGTTTGATTGGAACAAAATTTGAGATAAAATGGATGCCTCCATTCTAGCGTCACCAACTTGACAGCATGATGCAACTCAGAGGATCCAGCCATTTTCCATCTTATGGGAAACCACACACGTGCATCTTCCATCGCCCATCCAATGGAGCAAAATTTCAGGACCGTGCTGCATGGTAGACTTCTTAGCCATCCCCTGCATCAGCATCAGCACTGGGAAATGGAGACAGCATTGAAGAAATAGCACAGATCCAGCAATGGGTAGCAAAAGCATAGCATCAGCCACACCAATACACAATTCACGCCAGCATACTATTGATATTCCAAACCAGCAATCAACAGCACCAACCCAGATAGCATCAGGACATGCAGCAACATAATCAACACATGTCCATTCCAGCGTCTACATCTTGACAGCAGGATGCAACATAGAGGATCCAGCAATTTTACATCCTACGGGCACCCACACACGTCCATCTTCCACCGCCCATCCAATGGGGCAAAATTCCAGGACTGTGATACATGGTAGACTTCTCAGCCATCCCCTGCATCAGCATCATCATCATCATCAGCAATGATACAAAGCAGTGGAGCTAGCCATTTTCCAACCACCCACGCGCAGCAACAAACATCAGCACCTGTATCATTAGATTCGTGAAACCCACCATCAGGCAGCCCCCTCTACAAATTGCAACACAGCAATTTACAGCTCCCAACATCACCAGGATCACAGGAGACAGCTTGGTGGAAGCATTAACGCTCCAGCAACTAAATGCAGCATAGAATCAACCACTCCAGCCACGCCAATGTACATATGATATTTCCAATCAAGAACTCATCAACTCCAGCCAAAAATATCATCAGGACTTGCAGTATCATGTTTATCACACGACTACATCACCGCATCCAGCCGAAGCACTAGGTGCATATTCAACAGACACCAACAGCTAAGCACCAGTACCAAAGCACATAGAATTTCAAGAGCATCATTCTGCCCAGCACCACATACAGCATTAGCATCTATTGGCAAGGCACGAAGCAACAGATCCAACAGAGTCTACCAACCCATCTAACTACAACATAGACGGCCACTGAATAATCACCCCAGCTACTGCAGCAGCTAGCCAGATTCGTGGATATCCATCAACAGATAGGGTAATTCAGCAGCACATGGAGCAAAGCTGGCTCAGCAGCAGAAACATTGGCATACATCACCACACCAAACATCAGCAGCCATGAGCTAGTGTAACTGGAACATAGTGGGAATACCAGCATAAGCCAAAACAAGCAAAGTCGAGAATCCAGCAGCAGAAAAAATGAAGCACAGCATTGAGCAGAAGCAGGCCAACAGCTCAAACACCTAGGCACCCTCAAGGACAGAATCCACCTTTCCAAGATAGACCAAAACCACAAAAAAACATGCAAAGATAGTATAAAGATGATTGCCCATCCAGCATCACAGATTTATTTTTAGCTTGATAACATTCCAAGCAGAGCCCCATCAGCAAAAGGCCTAGGAGCCATGGGATGTCTTGGGTTTTTTGGATTTTTTCTTTTTCGGGATTTTGATGGCTTCCAAGATTCACAATCTATGGCCATCGCCTCTTTGACGTTTAAGAATTTCTCTTTGCAGTAGTCCACAGCCTGGCCCACACAAACCTCAGCAAAGGATTTGCTGGGGCTGGCGGGGATAGCTCCCACATGCTTTAATGAAACCAACCCATACTTTGTTGCCAGGCGAGAGATAGGACTAGGGGTTGGCTCACTATCAATGTCAGATTCAGGGTCCAAGACAATGAGGAGCGAATCAGGAGGGCCTGATGATGGATAATCATCCAAACCACCCACATCAACAGTTGGATCATGTGACCCCTTTACAATCTGAGTCCTCAGATGCCCGTAAGCATCAACAGGTGCCAACTGATTAACATGGGCCAGGTAAAGCTGCTTAGCCGGGGTAGAGGGTGTACGATGGGCTAAGCCAGTAGTACAAAACTCATCCGGAGCCCGAGGACAATTGTCAAGGGCAACAGACCGATCTTCATCTGAGATTGGTTGGGGGTGGATACTACAGCTAGGCAAATCAGAAGGTTTGAGGCCCCTAATGACAATATCTGCAAAAGATGAGGGAGGCATAGATGTAATGGCAATCTGATGAGCATGGACCACATGCTCCATCAGTTCAACAACAGGAGAAGAATGGAAGTCCAACTCATTCCCAGTTGATGGGCAATTATTTGGAGCTTTAGCAAACCATGTCACCTGACAAGGAGGGGGATGAAAGACCTTCTCATTCCTAGATGAAGGGCATTCCACATAAACCACACTGATAGCCTCTTCCGTCAACACAGTCGCATCCAAAGTGCTCACAGAGGGAGCCTCTCCGACGGGAGCTGGGTGTTGGAAAGTTCCCGAAGGATTCAAGGGATCATTAACCACACAAGATTCAATATCAGTAGTCAGATGTTCAAGTGGGCTCGGATGGACAGAATCCCCTTGGTCTGTAGGGTCAGAATTGGAGGAACCAGGATGTAAGCTGACATTTGGCTTCAGCATGGCCAATTAGATGGCAGCGTCCGCAACGAGTCGGCTTCCTATAATATTCCACGTTTACCATCAAAATAGATACGGAATTAGGGTTTTGTTGAATGGCGATGCAATTGGGGAAAGGGCCATCCACCCCAACTTCTATGCAAATCTTTGCGTAGGAGACATTTTCCATTTGAGCGGTTCTGGAATCGAGTTGTAGAGGGACCCAAATGGCACTTGCAATCCAACTGACCCCGGCAGGAGTCCAGAACTGAATCGAAATATTAGATAGTTTAATCCAGATAGGAAACCTCTTATGTTCTTCCTTCATCAATGCCATACCCGGAGCCTATCGATTGAGGAAAATAGCTTTCCCAGAGAACAACCAAGGACCAGCTCAAAGGCATTTTTCCATCATCTCCAAGGATGAGAATCGAAAGAAAAAGAAACCGGCATCGTTTCCAACAATGTGCTTGAGTCCAAAACGGGCCCATAATTTCCTGGCTATGGCTTTGTCAGCCAGGAAATGGGGATGGGTGCCGAGAAAGTGACCAACCAAGGTAAATCCGTAGAAAATATGACCTTGGTCGATAACATCAGGAGGGGAAAATGGTGTCCGAGTCACCATTGAGAGCCCAGGGGGGTAGTATGTCAGTTCAGAAAACTGACCTTCGGATTCCTTCTGGATGACATTGCCCAAGGAAGAGGGGCAACAGCTTCACTCTCGCGGCTATTGCGATGCTCCTTGGGTTTCGAAAGAGCCAATAAGGATGCATTAGGGGCAGGACAAGGGGAATCGTCGTTCTTTTTCAGCGGCAGAAAATGGAGAGAAGACCGGCCAAGGGATTTAGAATCGGAGACCGACGGAGAAGAAGGAGATGGAGAAACAGTGGAGGCCGAGTCCTGGAAAGCCCTATTGGGGCCTCCAAGAGACCGGCCATGTTCAGCGGTGGCCAGAGAAAGCAAAACCCAGAAATGCCACTCGAATTTGAAATTCTAGAGAGGAGGGATATCCTCTCTCTGAACCGATCTTTGCTCAATAGGGAGATCCAAGTCATTTCCTCCAACTTAGCTTTATGTTAGCACCATTTTCAAGGAACAATGGGGTTTTTTGTTTGACTTCTTAGATTTTTGTTGGAATGATGTGACTGAATTTACAAAGGAAAAATTCAAATCATCCTTTCCGTTGGAGGAGGCTTTTTTGAACAACTCCTCGGGTGCTTATTTTGAAGCCCTCCGTTTGTTGATGGTTGCCACATCCTTAAAAGCACACATTGATTCCTTATCTCCGAATAGGAAGCAGATTATATTCGAGTTTCTATGTGTCCTGCTGAAGAGGAATTCTGATTTTCATTCTGCTCTATATAGCGATCTGGATGGATTAGTGACGGACCTCCAGTCTTTTGATTGCTCAAACCATTCGCAACTGCTGAATGCCTGTTGCGTTGTGGAGGAGGTTCACAATCTCGATAGAATGGAGAATGTTGGTTCATTGATTCAAGCTAAATCAAGGAGGAAGAGGAAAGCTGCCCCCAAGCACTCTAAGTCTTGCTTGGGCTCGAAAACCGATCTTTAGCCGCTTGTAGGCCTCCATGGTTTCATGGATCATGGTGATCAAATCTTATTGTAGTTTTTATTTCTTAATGACTTTTGTCATGGTTTTAGGGGACTCTCTAGTTTCTATGTTTCTTTCCCCAAGTCGACAAAACACTTGGTAAAGAATATAATTTTGTACATTTTTTTAAAATTTTAATACAATTAATTACTTGCCAAAAAAAATAAAATAGCAGCAACTAGCAGCAACTTCCTACCCCTGCAGCTCAAGAAGCACAAAAACTGCTTCTATAATTGTTCAACGTCACCCCAGCTATATCCTCAGCCACAACTCACTCAGCACAGTCGTGGTGTCTCTTGCAGCATGAACCATCCTCCCAGCATCTTCTACAGTAGCTCCAGCATTAGACACACAGCCAAGCAAGTTGCCCAGTGAAGCCATCAGCAAAGCCAGCATCAGAAAATCAGCATTGGCAGCGTATCCAAAGCCACATGGACCCAGCATCAGAAGGCTAATCACAGTAGAAACAAGGGGCAACAGCATCATAGCCCAATCACCCAGCAGCCCTATCCAAACCGGCTTAGAGTGATGAAATCCCAACCAGTCATTGTGAAGATAAATCCCAACTGGCCTTGAGTGATGAAATCCAAATCGGCATTGTGAAGATGAATCAAAACCGGCCGTGTGAGGTGATAATCCAAACCGACCTAGATTTTGAAACAGGCCTTTGATTTTAAAATCAGCTTTATAATATGATTTTAAAATCGTCCTATTGCATGAGATCGGCCTTCCATGGAGCATGAGGCTAAATCGGCCTTCCCTAAATCATGAGGCTAAATCGGCCTCAAGCATGAAATCGGCCTTCCCTGAATCATGAGTCTAAATCAGCCTTAAGCATGAATCTAAATCGGCCTTCCCTAAAACCAACCCTTTTGCATGATAACGAAACCACCCCCCTTTTGTTTTGGTAAGCAAGAAAAAAAAATCGCCCCCTCTGCATGATAAGAATCGAAACTGGTCCCCTTTGCACGATGAAATTGAAACTGGCCTTATAAATAGACCCCAGCATTTTTTTTTGGAAAAGGGCTACGCCCACGAAGCACGGTGCAAACTACAAGCCGGTACACCCGGGCAAACACCCCTAACACCCAGAGGACGACTATTCAAGCCACAACAGCCCAACGAAGATGGGCAACTCTCTCTCTCTCTCTTTTTTCCTAGCCGAAAAGGACAAAACAACATCGACAATGAAAGTACTAACCAGCAGAAAGAGCATACCGCCCAGACTCCCAAAGGAAGACTACGCGCAACTCATCAGCCCAAATAAGCAAAGAAAACCCGCCCTCGCCATCCCAGCATGATTTTTTTTTTAAAATTCCTCTGATGCCTCCTTGTTGGAGAGTTTGAAGCCTTTGGAACTCAGCAATAGCCACCTATTGGTGCCGACTCCCTCTCCCCTTGATTTGTCTTCTTGGAACGCCGAACGGTGTAAGAACACGCCACAAAATGGGTTTGTAGATGTTCTGGGACCGGGGTTTGCTTGAGAGAGAAGCTCTCCCTTCTCTCTAACTTTCAAATTTCAAATTTGGGTTTGCTCAGCATCTCTCGGCTGGTACTCACCGTCACCAGTGCTAGCCTTG
>JAODPA010061901.1:0-11126 GCA_025585075.1 Nepenthes mirabilis | reverse complement strand
CACCTTATTTCTCATATTATTTTACAAACCAAACAATAAAATACTAATTCTCACATTATTCCATTCCAACAACCAAATATGAAAATAATAAATTTTAACTCTATTTTTATCCTGTTTTATTTCTTGGGAGTAACTATTCTATTTTCGGCATATTCTATTATAGCAATCAAATGTACCACTAAACATATCTTTTACAATATCTTTCTTTAACCTATTCCACTAGAAAATCCTCTTTAAATAATGATATATCTTATTACTCTCAGGTTAACGATAACACCGAGATTGATAAGCTTCTTTACGAATTTCTTTTTTCAAGTTTGGATCACCTGGCATTCATAATCAGTCTCGAAATCTTAACATTTCATCATTTTTCAAATAGTATTCAATTTGAGATTCTAGGGTTAAATCACCCAAACTTGCAATGTTAGATCTTCTTTCTATCAATCTAGAATTTGATTTAGAAAAAAAGGTTGGATGTTGAAATTGGACATCGTTGATTGTTTTGCTTCAAGGTGCAACTTAATCTTGTAATCTTGAACGCCTTCAAGAATTATCCATTCTCATATCATCAGATGTGCTATAATGCTTTTCGGATTTTACCTCTAAGTATCTGCGACTACATTGACTTTTTTAGATTGATATATAATTTCACAATCGTAATTTTTTAGCTAATCCATCCTTATTTTTTGTCATATATTTATATCTTTCTAATAAAATGAATACTTAAGGCTTTGATGGTTCAAATATATAACGAATTGCTACCCATATATTTAAGGAAAAAATAATAGCTACCAACTCCTAGTCATGAGTAAGGTTTTTTAGTCCATAAGTCTCTAATTATTTGGATCCATACACAATCACTTTATTATGTTATATTGGGACACACTCTAGTCCCTAGAGTGAGATAGTAGTGAAAAAAAACTAAACCTCCATATCTGTCTAGTAAAACTGAAATAGATATAAAAATAAATTTTATTTTCTACTCTTAAAAATTTCTTCTCAATTATTTGTCCATTCCATTTTTGTCATTGTTTGATATAACTTGGTTGGTAGAATAGCGATTTGATAAAATCCTTTGACAAATCTTCAATAATATCATGTAAGTCCAGGAAAACTTCTTACTTCCATCGGGTTTGTAGGCTCAAATCAATTCATAACATTTTCAATTTTAAAAGAGTCAATAGAAATACCCTTTTTTAAAATTATATGTCCTAAAAATGACACTCTATCTTGGTAAAACTCACACTTTTTAAACTTTGTATGGAGTTGTTCTTCCCATAGTCTTTGAAGTACAATTTGAAGATGATCATCATGTTCTACTATACTATTTGAATAGACCATAATATCATTGATAAACACTATTATAAATTTATTCAATTGAGGCTTGATACTCTACTCATCATATTCATAAAAGTTGTAGGAGTATTAGTCAATCCAAATGACATTGCCACAAAATCATAGTGATTATATCTCATTTAAAATGCTAAAATCTAAACATTGCTATCCTTAATATGCAAATGATGATATCCGAACCTCAAATCAATCTTTAAAAATATTTGTACTCCTTATAATTGATCAAATAAATTATTAATTCTAGGTAATGAAAATTCATTCTTGATTGTAAATTTATTCAATTCTTGACTATTAATACATAGGCACATAGACTGGTCTTTATTACTTATGAACAATACCGAAACTCCCCACGGTAAAACATTGGGTCGTACAAGACACTTATCCAACTATTGTTGTAGTTGTTCCCTTAGCTCTATTAATTTAGTAGGTGTCATATGGTATGGGGATTTGGACATCAGCCCGGCTCCAAGCACTAGGTTGATCACAAAAAGAATATCTCTTACTTGTGAAATGCCTAGCAAATCTTCCAAGATGACGTCCATAAACTCCTAAACTACTGAAATATCCTATCTTTTTCTCACAATATATTTTTATGGACATAAACTTAAAAAATCATGGATATCCACCGTATAAAAACTGTACAACGGACATAACCGCAAGGGTACTATGACTATCTATCCCCTTAAATTCAATTAGAGTAATCTTAGTGATAGTGAAATTCACTATCTTCCAAGAATAATCAATGCCTTTATGGTGAATGGCTAACTAATCCAACCCGAGGATGGCATTAAATTTTGACATATCTAATGGAATTAGATGCTCTAGCAATTCATGGTTGCCGGTATTCACGATGTAGCTTGGATAAATCAAATCCAATGGCACAATTTGCCTATAAATGTAGATATGGCAAGAGTGAAGTTCAAAGGTCTAGGGTTCGACTTTTAACATATGTAAAAGCTAGGTGCCACAAAGGAACGTGTAGAATTGAAATCAAACAAAACATGTGTTAGACAAGAAGAGAGATGAACAATACTTTGTACCACCGATGGTGATGCCAGTCCCTCTTGCTTCGTCAAAGAATAACCTTTTCCAGGTATTTGAGGCTTCTGATGATCATTCTATAAATTCCTCTCATTTACTAGACCTTGACAATCTTTGTTAAGATTTCTCGATTTTCAACAGTTGAAACACACCTCAGGTTTGGATTGCCCACTGGGAGTCGGTGTTAAACGAGAGTAATAATCCTTACGAATATGACCAACCTTGCTGCAAGCACAGAAAACCTCGTCTCCCAATTTGATTCTGAGTCTGTCCTCCTCTACTTTTGTTGAACTTCCTCTCTTATTATTTTTGTCCCGATATTTAACCTAAAGCCACTATCAAGGGAGGCTGCCTCTGCACTCTTGCTCAGTGAAAAAAGCACATCTCACTATTACACCACATTCTTCCATATCAAATGGATCTAATTGCTTTTGGATGTCTTCATTCAGACCTCGTTGGAACATTCGAGTCTTGCAGCCCTCCTCTACTACTAAGCAGTTGGCATAACGAGAGAACTCCATAAATTTGGTCTTATATTGTACCATAAATTGGTCTCCTTGTAACCCTTTGTTATAGCAAAAATACAGAAAATTTCTCAAGTCAGTGACTCCACTTCTACACCCCCTATCTCTCTCTTCTTAGCTTTCCATCGATGTTCCGTTTCTCCACCAAATCAATAAGTCGTAAGATGAACTTTCTCCCCATATGGGCAGGAAATATCATCAAATACATTTTCAATGCGTGCTATGAAAAATTCAGCCTTTAAAGGATCAGGCTCTCCTCTTAACTCAGGGACACCCAATTCGAAAAACTCATGAAAAAGATTATGTCCCCTAGTTGTAGAAGTCAATACTTGGTTTCAGATAACAAGGTTCAACAAGTTAGCCATTTTATTCAATGTGCCACAAATGCTCACAAACTTAGCCTCTCTTGCTCTAGCAAAAATGGGCTGAAAACTTTCAGCGCTAACACTTTCGTGGCTCAGCATAGTAACTTACAAAATAATAAAGACTTAGTACATGAAATAAATTCCAAGTGCCAAGAATATTTTATTCTCAGACTCAAGACATCTCCTAATGTCTTCCTTAATATAATCCCAAAGTACTTAGCAAATTTTTTACTATTCCTCAAATATCAATGAATCCCAAGTTGCTAAGTATTCATATAGAATCTTATTTTTCTAATGTCATTTTTGTTATGACCCAGCCCACTATCTAAATAAAACTCAAACTGTGAGGTTTCGATTATCATAACATAGTAATTAGGAGGTAATTAAATTAATATAATTAAAATTAGACTTAATTTATTTGAAAAAAATTAAATTTCGGGAGCGTAGGATGAAGCAGTGAGGGCACTCGCCAGGCGCCCGAGGCAGCGGCACGGGTGCCCGAACTAGTAGGCCAACGCCTGTCGGGCGCTTGAGCGCCCGGGGCAGGCATTGAATCCAGTGGTGGGTGTGTCTGCTGCGCGCCGACCGGCGCTCGAGTGCTGACTTACGATATAAAAACCCCGCGAGGGTTTTCATGCGTCATTTTTTCAACTTCTCATGTTAGAAGAGAGAGAGAGCACGAAGGAGAAGAGAGAGAATAAGGAAATCAATGTTCTCTAGTCTGATTTCAAACTTGAGTTAGTTAGAGAAGTAATAGATCGAGTCAAGGCAAGTGTACTGATACACTTTTTTCTCATTTCTTTGCACTTTTGTTTCTTTTTCTTCAAGTATCCTCGTTTCGATACTCGATTAAATTTATATTTTGTAAAACTTATGACTTGAGTATCCATATAGTTCGATTTCATATTTGATTTGTAAGATTTGTGCGGTATTTCTCATCCCAAAACCCAATCCCGCGCCCCCATCAGTTTTACCGATTTCTTTGTGATTTACACATAATTTGACTTTAGAAAATCGTAATCCTAATTTTATGGACGTGGGTACTCCTATTATTTGGTATTTTTGTACATATATTTTATATATGTTAATTTTATATATTCCGAAAATATAGTTGGATGTGAATAGTAATATTTAATCACATGTATATTAAGTATGTTATCTTGTATATACTCCAAAAATTATGTTATATGAATTTGTGAAGGAAATAATTGTCTAAAAGTTTTAAAGTTACGTTTGGCTCACGTTAGTAAGAATTTCTTACATGTTCTAATTTTTATGTTGATTTATGTATATAATTGAAAGTATGTAAAAATACAAATTCATAAGAAATGATTATCTGTGTCCGTATTAAAGGATTATAAAGGTCATGCAAAGTATTTGAAGAAAACTCCATAATCTATTATATTTGATTATTTGTTTTTCAGGGAGTGAGAATTCTATATAAGTATATGATAGAACATTCTTTTAAGAATAAGTAATTAAAAATTTGGACTAAGGCTTTGCATTTCAAATGATAGTAATCCCGAACATGCCTTAGGATATTACAATGGTAGATCGAGAAATACTCCTAGACCATGGGAGATACTCTGGCGGTGTATCTGTTATCAGTTATCTCTTTCTAGCCCTGTATATGGGGTGAAAAGTATACCATTTGCCATAGAACATTAAATTTAAGGTTTGTGGTTAGCATATTAGAATGTGTGGGGACATACACATTCCATTCTTCGATCGGCTACTCTGTTAGTTAGTAAAACCTACTGGCCCTAATCCGCAAAGTAAAGAAGTTATACAAGCTTTGAGACCTAAAGAAATAATAAGATGGAAAAGATAATTGTATTCTGAAAAGTATATTTGATCACGCTTCATGTTTATACATTTATGTTATACCTATATATCCTTCCTCTATTTTATTTTACATATATTGCCTACTGTTTTTTACTATTGTACCTTACTAAGTATATGGCTCACTCTTTGCTTTTTTTTTTCCTTCAGATGAGTACACCCTTATACCTGATGAGGCAGAGTGAGAGCTTATGAGCTGGTTACACTGCAGATCTTGATGGAAGAACTTGTGAATTTAGTTTTGTGATTTTGTACCTCATGAAGCATTTTGTATTAATATTTGATGGATATGTATTGATAAGGTATATGTATGATGATGATTATACTGATAGTTAGTTTCCACTATGGTTGATAGGTGTATGTGCTTTCACAGGTCTTTTTTGTTTGTTTACGTACCTAATAATGTCTTGTCTGAGTTGACGTCGTAACCAAAGTTATAACATTGGTGCCACGCGTATTTGGAATTGTCGCTTTTTGGATCCTATGTTGTGATATGTGGATGTTTATATTTTACTATACAGGAATTTTTGTATAGGTTTGTATTAGTCTGATGGCCGTATTACAGTCAAAATTCTACCAAATTCCGGTTAGAAAATATGGTCCGTCACAGTTGGTATCAGAGATGAGGTGCCTTAAGTTTGATCTGAATCTTATGTGAAAGCCTAAGATAGTATAGGCTAAATGGAATAAGTAGATGTAGGCATGGGATGGTTAAGCTAGGTTGAGTAGTTTTATTTGTCCTAGATGTCCTACTTAGACAGCTAGCTATATTTAATTGCATAGAATTGTTATGTTCTAGTTAGCATTCAATCTGTAATCTAACTCATACTGTTCTTGTTTCAGAATAGGCATCAGTAGCCAAATATGCCACCGAGACGGAGGTCTACATGTGGAGGTGGTTAGCCTCGTGATTGAGAGGTCGAGTATCTAAATCTATTGGGTCATACGCCAGACATCATCGAGAATATGGGATAGAGGAATCTTGCCCCAGTGCCTACCCCTACTCCAACTCCAATTCCTGCTAATCCTGGACCATCTGTATATGATTGATTTATTCAGGAGAAAGTTCCTGAGTTTTTAGGGGAGCTAGATCTGATTAAATAGGACACGTGGTTCTCGAGGTTGAAGAAAGTATTTATTGTTATCCATTACCCCGAGGAAGACCAAGTATTATTTGCCTCATACCGGCTGGAAGGTGAAGCCCATCATTAGTGGGAGAGAAAAAAGAGGGCCCTAGGTGTGTCGGAGTATGAGATCACCTAACTTATATTTGAGGATGCATTTATGGAGAAATATTTTTCATCTACTTTCCACGAGCAGGAAGAAGAGTTTGTCTAATTGAGACAAGGCAATAGGACGGTGGCCAAGTGTGATGTAAAGTTTACGGAGTTGGCTCAATATACTTTGTACATGATCGAGAACGAGGAAAGGAAAGTTAGGAAGTTTCTACAGTGCTTGCGAGATGATGTTTGCAAGCAGTTAGCGATCCTCAAGCTATCAACCTATGTAGAGGTGTTGGATCGTGCTTTAATCTACGAAAAAGAGCTTGAGAATGAGGAATATTTCAAGAAGAGAATGTCCAGTGGAGGTGGTGCCAGTTCAAGTTCTAGTCCGGGTTTGGTGAGGCCACCGAAGAGGTTGAGACAAGCAAATCAAGGGAAGAAGGTTAGCTCTTCTTCACCGGCTAAGCAAGCTCCCACCAATCCATGTCAGCATTGTGGGAAACCTCATGGAGATAGGCCTTGTTACAAGGCATTGAACGTATGTTTCAATTGTGGGCAGTCTGGGTACAAGATCAAAGATTGTCCTTACAAGAAGAAAGCTCTTGCCCCTAATTCGGCCGTTCCAGAAAAGGTGTTTGCGGTATCTGCCAGTGAAGCTAAGGCGCCTGATGCTATTGTGGAAGGTATTCTTCATATATGTGGTGCTTTTGCTTTTGCGCTTTTTGATTCTTAATCCACTGATTCTTTCGTTTTACCTCAATTTACTTGTCATCTTATATCATTTCCTATTATTCTTAATTATTTGTTGGTTGTGTCAACGCCCACGGGATTTTCTGTTGTTACTGATGTTTTACACCCTGAGTGTTCGGTAGAGATGAATGGATTGTCTTTAGTAGTTGATTTAATTCTTTTGAAACTGCATGATTTTGATATTATTTTGGGTATAGATTGGTTGTCAATGAATCCACTATTGACTATTTTTATAAGAAGGTGGATTGTGAAATTTCGGAATGTGAGCCTTTCCACATTCAAGGAATTCGACGGGTGGAGTCATCTAGCTTTATTTTGGCTCTGCAAACTCATCATCTGTTGAGTAGTGGGTGTGAAGCCTATTTGGCGTATGCTAGTGTGGTAGAGGGCCGTGAGTTATCGGTAAAGAAAATTTCGATAATGTGCGAGTTTGAGAATGTGTTTCCTGATAAGTTGTCTACTTTACCACCACACCGAGAGATCGAGTTTACGATTGATCTCATGCCGTGATCAACATTCATTTCGAGGACTCCTTATCGTGTGGCTCCTACGGAGTTAAAAGAATTGAAGTAGCAGTTGTAGAACCTTCTAGATTTAGATTTTATTAGATCCAATATTACGCCATGGGGTGCTCCGGTCCTATTCGTGAAGAAAAAGGTTAGGACTTTGAGGTTATGTGTAGACTATTGTGAGCTAAATAAGATCACGATCAAGAACAAGTATCCGTTGTCAAAAATTGATGATCTCCTTAATCAATTGCAAGGGACCCACATGCTCTCTAAGATTGATCTTCAGTTGGGATATCATCAGCTTCGGATTAAGTAGGATGATGTGGCAAAAACACTTTCCAGACAAGGTATGATCATTATGAGTTCCTTGTGATATCGTTCGGATTGACGAATGCCCTTGTGGTGTTTATGGACTTGACGAATCGGATTTTTCAATCCTATTCGGATAGATTTGTGGTGATTTTTATCGATGACATCTTGATCTATTCAAAAAGTTGTGTAGAGTATGAAGAGTATTTGAGGATTGTACTTCAGATCCTTCAGGAGCACAAATTATATGCGAAGCTGAAGAAGTGCAAGTTTTGGATCGATAATATCATATTCTTGGGCCATGTCATCTCCGATGGAGGCATCTTGGTAGACCCAAAAAAGATTGAAGACGTGATCAGTTAGAGTCGATCGACGACCCTAATGGAGGCCTGTAGCCTTTTGGATATGGCCGGATATTATCGCCACTTTGCAGAAAATTTTTCTTGGATCGCTTTGCTACTTACCTAACTCGCGAAGGAAGCGAAGTTTGAATGGATGGAATAGTGTGACTGAAGTTTTCAAGAATTGAAGGATCATTTGACTTCGAAACCAGTCCTGACTATTCCCGATGGCTTCGGTTGTTTTGACGTATATTATGATAATTCTAAGGTAGGCCTCGGATGTGTCTTGATGAAATTGGAAAGGTGGTAGCTTATGGATCTCGACAATTGAAGATTCATGAGAAGAACTATTTGACCCATGACTTGGAGTTATTTGCCGTTGTTCTCGCATTGAAGATTTTGAGGCATTATTTGTACGGCGAGAAAATTTTTGCGTATTTTGATCACAAGAGTCTCAAGTACTTATTTTCACATAATGAGCTGAATATGAGATAGCATAGGTGGATTGAGTTTCTTAAGAATTATGATTGTGAGATGCACTATCAGTCGGAGAAAGCAACTATGGTCACAAATGCTTTAAGTTGTCGGACCAGTTTTGTGACGAGACTGTACATCAAGCAGATGGAGATACTAGATTGCTTGAAGTTTTGTAATATCCAGAGTTATGTCAACGACAACCGGATAATGTTGTCTTTCTTACAGGTGCAACCCGAGATCCTCCAAAGGATTAAGGAAGAGCAAGCAACTGATCTATTTTCAATGGATATCATTGGAGACCTTAGTCCAGACTCTCAGATAGATTTCAATGTCCATGCTGATAGAGTTTTGAGATTCTGGGAGCGATTATGTGTTCTTGATGATGAGAAGTTGAGGGAAGAGATTTTGAAAGCGGCTCATTAAACCAGGTACATTATCCATCCAGGAAAAGATGTACCAAAACTTGAATAAATTGTTCTGATAAAGAAATATGTGGAGGGAGATTATTGTTTTTGTTGGCCGATACCTGATTTGTTAACAGCTAAAGGTTAATAGGATGAAGCCCTTGGGATTATTGTAACCTTTGTCCATTTCGAGCTAGAAATGGGTGGATATTTTTATGGATTTCAATTCAAGTTTGCCTAGGGATCCCGAGGAATCATGATGCAATTTGGGTTATTGAGGATCAGCTAATAAAATCAGCTCATTTCTTAGCCATTCGGATGACGTACTCTCATGATTGCCTAGTACAGCTGTATATCAATGAGATTGTTAGATTGTACGGTGTGCCAATATCTATTGTATTTGATCATGATCTATGTTTCGTCTCTAAGTTCTGGGAAAATGTTCACCAAAAGTTAGGGACGAACCTAAAATTTAGCACAGCATATCACCCTTAAACAGATAGTCAATCTGAATAGACTATTCAGATATTAGAAAACATGCTTAGAACCTCTGTGATGGAGTTAAAGGAAAATTGGGATGATCACTTGGCGTTGGCTGAATTTGCGTATAATAATAGTTTCCTGGCGTGTATCGGCATGACTCATTTTAAGGTATTATATGGTAGGAAGTGTCGATCTCCTACCTATTTGAAGGAGATAGGAGATAAGCATCTGTTGGGTCCAGATGTGATTCGAGAGACATCGGAAAAGATTGTGGTGATTTTTGAGAAACTGAATGTTGCACAAAGTTGGCAGAAGAGTTATGTTGAACGAAGGAGATTTGAGCTCAGATTTGAGGTTGGAGATTTTGTTTTCCTCAAGGTGTCGTCGTGGAAGAGAGTCTCCAGATTTTGTGTCAAAGGGAAGTTGAAGCTGTGATTTATTAAACCCATTGAGATCTTGGAGAGAGTTGGGGAAGTTGCGTACCGTTTGACGTTATCGTCGAGTTTGGCCGATGTGCGTAATGTCTTTCGTGTCTCGATGTTGAGAAAGTATGTCCATGATCCGACGCATGTCATCAATTACGACCCCTTGGTTATCCAAGAAGACTTATCGTATTTGGAGGAGTCGGTTCAGATTTTGGATTAGAAGAATCAAATTTTGCGCTCGAATACTACTTCTCTCTTAAAGGTCTTGTGACAGAATCACTCCCACAATGAACAACGTGGGAGAGAGAGGACGAGATTTAGGATGAGTATCCCCATTTATTTCAAGGTATGTCTACTCGTTCAATTTATAGGATTTATTAATTTCGAGAACGAAATTTTTTTAATTGGGGGAGAGTTGTGAAGTTCAAATTCTCATAACATAGTAATTAGGATATAATTAAATTAATATAATCAAAATTAGATTTAATTCATGTAAAAAATTAGGTTTTGGGAGTGTAGGATGACTCGAGCACCCGAGATAGGCACTGAATCTAGCGATGGGCATGCCTGTTGCGTGATTGCTAGCGCTTAAGCACCGGCCTATGATATAAAAACGCCACGAGGGTTTTCGTGCATCATTTTTTTTGATTCCCACGTTAGAAGAGAGAGAGAGAGAGCACAAAGGAAAAGAGCGAGATGGAAGAAATCAAGGTTCCCGACTCTGATTCTGAGTTTAAGCTAGTTAGAGATGTGATAGATCAGGATGAGGCAGGTGCACTCATACACTTTTCTCTCGTTTCTTTGTACTTTTGTTTCGTTTTCTTTGAGTATCATCGTTCCAATACTCGATTAAGTTCATATTTTATAAAACTCATGACTTGAATATATATATATTTCAATTTTATATCCGATTTGTAAGATTTGTGCAGTATTTCTCATCCGAAATCCCTAACCCGCGCCCCCTTTGGTTTTACCAGATTTCTTTGTGATTTATGCATGATTTAACTTTAAAAATTCGTAACCCTAACTTTATGTACATGGTACTCCAATTATTTGATATTTTTACACGTATATTTTATA
>JAODPA010061890.1:0-11127 GCA_025585075.1 Nepenthes mirabilis | reverse complement strand
GATTTTAGATGATCTATAAAAGAATAAATAAATAAATAAATAAAATATTACGTTAAAAAAAATAACAGTCTAACATTGATTTAATGTAAATAAAGCCCACAATGCATAGAACCATGTCCCTTGACATATACGAAAACATAGAAATTTTCAAGTAGGACTCCTCGTATTAGTGGGTGAAAAACAAGTAACAAGAGCTTGTAAAGGTGAGAGGATGGCCATGCAGCATTCTCCTCCATATCTAACAAAACGAAATCTATCTCTCTCTGATCACGCCGCTTCACAAAACCACCATGGAGATTCAAAACAGAACACAATACAGTGACAGCAGAACCAGCGGCCAGCGATAGCCAGCCGGGGTAATGTGCATGGGAGGGCGATAAACTTGCCGAATAAAAGCATCTTACTTCACATGATTATCACCTCCGCTGCTCATCATCAGGCATCTCCTGTCCGAGGCTGCCTTGAGAAATTCTGTAATACAGGATACCCATTGTCGCCATGCACGCCCTGCAAATGTGATCAGACAGAACTTTAACTACATTAAACAAGGTTTCAGAATTGAGCTAGAAATCAATAACTATATATGTGGAAAACTACTGATAGGTGGGATTTGAGACTGGCGATACCCTACTTGACTCCATTGGCTTTGTGGACCAGAGTTGTGTCCTTTCTATACACCCTCCTGTAACGTGACACTCACCCATTAATCTATTCTTATGTAAGTTAATTAGTGTAGAGTATTGTTATGGTCCGTCTAGTAGGAAGACTTTCATATTCACCCAATAGCTAGAATTAGAGATTGTGTGAATGAATGATAGAGAAGTCATTCAAATTACTTGACATAATATCCATAATTCTACCCAATTTCTAATAATAACCATTGGGTGGATATGTGGAGAGCTTTTAAGGTGCTCCCAAATTTGTAGGCTCCTTATAAATCCAATAGTTAAAATTAAAAGTTCGATAGATGGATGATAGAGATTAAATAGTTTTTAAATTGTTTAATACAATCTTAATTATTTATCTAACTTTTAGGTTTAACTGTTGGGTTCACATAGAATCTACAAATTTAGGAGAACATTAACAGCACACGGATGTAACAGCCTTCCCATTGGGAGGGCCATAACAACTCTCCTTAGTGTGGAAGGATGAATGGGGTGGCACATCATCAGATGGTGTCCCACTTGTATCTACCTTTCTGTGCAACAAGTGTTATGCAGGGTCACAAATGCAGTCCACTCCTCAAAAGAATCAACTAATGAAGACAAAAACCACAACTGCAGTTTTCATTTTGAGGGTTATAGAGAAAAGCAGAGGAGAGGGGAGTGTTTCTGAGGGAGACGGGAGGTGGAGGAAAATGGAGAAGCATGTCAAAATTGTGTAGTTGAGGAGGTCATTGAAGATATTACATTATTGCTATGACGAGTAGAACTTTTCTCGGATCCATTCTTGAAGATCTCTGATGCCGCAACTGACTTTCTTGAACATCATCTGCATTTGATGAGTCCTTACGAGGAGGTGCAGTCACAGGCAAAGTAGGTAAACCGCTGGACCAAAATGGTAGCAATGCCCTGAGAAGCTTATGACGGGAAGTACCTATGCAACAGCTAGAAGCATCAGTAATAAGAACAACACTCAAGATATTCAATGCCAAGGGTACTAAAATATATCACAGGTGTATTTTGCTCCCACAATAAATGGAATCCTTACTTCCTAATCAAATCATATGGCACACTTTTTCAGGTGTACGCAGTACAAAATAACAGCCTGTAAGAGGAAAAGGACAGATTTAATCGTCTTCTAATAAAAAATTTGCTCACCCCTTCGAGTGTACTTATTCTTGTTCCCATCTTCACCGTCGGCATGATAAGAAATTTCTGAATTTTGCCTTCCAACGTGTAACACCATTTTCCTTGTTGTTGCGCCGGGCTGTCACACAAAATATTCAAAAATTTCAGTGTCTTTTAAGAACCAGTATGTAAAAGCAATAGAGACTACATAGAAATATACAAAAAGGATAAAGCTCAATCCATTTTTTCGAAAGTGATACCCATGCAATCAGAAATAATTTCATGTATATGTAAAAAATATCTTTGATGGTAGAATCAAAACTCTTCTTACACCAGGACTTGCAGATTTCGTGTAACTAGGCTCAGGATTAGCTTTGAGAGAATTCCCAGGCAACGGACCATCTATCTCAACTATATCGGGTGCCGATGAACCCATTGCAGCCTCAGATGAGCAATCTTTAGTCATGTTTGTCTCATGTTTTACCCCTTCTGTGCCCCGAGGAGATACATATTTCAGTGGATCTGACGCAAAGGCAGGAGGTGGCACACGAGACTCTGCTGTGGACAAGGAGACAGGATGATTTCCAAACACATTTTTCTGAAGACCAGTCTGCATAACAGCAATTCAAAACCCATTATTAATAGGAGACCAGTTTGCAACTCAATTGAGTAGTTATTTTAAAGGCATTAATAGGAGAACGTGAGACTAGTTTTTCTTTTATAATAGGGGTATGGGTTGCAGTAACAAATGAAGGAAGTTTTTGCAAACATGTACACAGCAAAGAAATCAATATATTGGCAGAAACAGCAGCATCTGTAGCAGCATAAAACACTGTAGCATGCGACACTCACTAAAGTGGAACGTGATGGCAACAGAGGTGAGGGGGAACTTAGAAAGCTCCTACAACTTAATGCTTCCTAGTTTTCCCATTCCTCTGGAAAGGATCTTAATCCTAACAGGATGGGCCTTCTCAGGAAATTATATCATATAACCAAGTCTCTGTTCCAGGGGGTCTGGTTTTTAGCATACGAGAAGGAGGATATGCTTAGGCAATTCTCCAGGGAATCTGTTCTTTAGTTCATGCACTTGTCCTACAAGTGAAGATGGCAAAAGGCAGCCTTTAAAATGGTACGTTTCAAAGGGCATGGTCTAGGTTTTCTAATCCACTAGGCTAGCATCCAAAAATCCTTTCTATGTTGTCAAAGATGCCCCTAGGCTCAGCATTTTAAGTTTGGTGTCTCGGCATATCTAGGCAAGGCACATTTTGAGAGACAGCCCCTAGGCACTAAGGCAGTGCCTTCTGATGAGGCTCAAGGTATACACATTGAGCTCTTTATAGATTTTTTAAAAATTAACTTGTTTCTTTTTAAATTAAACATTATATTTATTTTTTACTTTTAATACTAACTGGTGTTTGTAAATTACGATTGATAAAGATAAAAAGTGGCTGATTAGAAGAATGGATGAAAACTATTATGAAGATAATGAATTTGTATTTAAGAATAATCATTTGAAAACGGATCTTGTAGCTAAAATTGTTGGAGCAAGTGAAACTACATCACACTAAATCAAAAAATAGGGTCAATCTTGAATTATTTGTGCCACTAGTGCTATTTTATTAGATTTTATAAATGATGAAGATTCTAACTTTAAGAGAGATATAAAGATAAAATTATTCAAAAATATAGGCTACGGAAAAGAAAATGAACCATTGTTTGATAATGTGATAAATATTATTCCTTGCTATGAGTACATTAAAAAGAATATTCCTTATTTGTTAATGAATTTGTTATTCTTATACGTTTCTAATGATCTCTGCTCATTAAATACTCATTATAATTCATTATAAACGCATCTTATTTGATACAGGGAAAGGAAAAGTAGGGGATGGGAAGGAGTAGAAGTTGGGAGAAGGGAAAGAAGCTGGAGAAGTGAACAGAAAAAAGAAAAGTAGAGATCACTAGAAAGAGAAGAAAATTACAATCATTCAATATTCATTTAATTCATCCATGCATTTAACAATAGAATTAAAATCCTTATATAGAAAAATCTTACTCCTAGGTTAATTAGGAAATAAATATAATTTCCTAATTAACGATAATAAGTCAAATACAAAAGCTGGTTGGCAGGAATTGAGCCAATGTCAAGTGGACAGCCGGATATCAGGCTGAAATTCCTATATTTGCAAATTCCAGAATGACGATTGTTGAACAATCCAATTGAAGTCCAACAAAGAGTCAAAGTCCCAACAATCTTCAGAATTTGGAAGTAACTGCTGTTGTTAATATGGTTATATATAATTTCTATCAATGAAATAGTTTCTAGTAATTATTACTAGAGTGATTAACTAAATATCAATAGGTTTAGGAGCTGAGTTGGTATGTCGTGTAGAAGTGCAAAGAATTTTGTAAATTTGTGTTTTATAAGTATTTTACATGGTTGATGGTTATAATGTTCTTGGATTTTCGTTTCACAACTCGAGGTTTTACGGATAGACTCAGGAAGTCACAAATATAGCACGTCAAGCGCAATTATAAGAAATCATTACAGATGGACTAGACTTTATTCAGAAGTAAACATGAGAAATACAATCCAGTATAAACAAAACAGAAAAATATTTTACAAGAGTCAAGTCTTACCGGTGTTGAACATGCAGGACACACATATCCAGCTGGCAGAGTATGTGGGGGAAAACTTCTAATATGTGAAATCAAGCAACTTGTATGTAAAATATCTAACGAAGAGAAATGCCACAGAAGTGTGTTTAAGTATAGAAATTTAGCAAATATTTTCAGATCAACAATGTTCAAAATATCAACAATACTTTTGTTAGAAGAGTCACATACGCAAGCAACCCAGACGAGTGGCTTGAGAATCTTTTCCTTCCTCAAGCACAGCTTTGCATTGGCAGCAATTAGGAGGCCAATCATACTCTCCATCTATTACCCACTCTGAGTATGTTCGGACCTGCATAACTCAATAGCTGGTAAATCAAAGCACAATACAGCTAACAGACAATCTCAATCTCCCGTATATCTTAACTTCAGCAGAAATAGTCACCAAATTAATGAATGTTATATTCCTAACATGAGTAACTAAAATCAAGAAGCAACACATCCAAAAGTACTAGCGAAAAACTTCATACCTATATCAATTATCAAACTAGACCTTATACACACACACACACACACACACACACACACACACACATACGAACATTGACAATCATGTATTTCATAGAAATTCTGTGAAGAAATAATGTCAGGTGAAACAAATGAATTACAATTCATGCAAACAAAAACATAGATATCAGACAAATAAGAAACAACTAAAAGAACCCTATTGGGATTGACAAGCATTCTGTCATTCCACTTTGACTACTATGCATTGGTGACCTGCGGTTTTGCAGACAATACCTCTGTTTCTGGTGTTCTATGCATCTGGACAATTGCATCACATGCTTAACTGAAGCCATTCTTAGAAAGGATGTCATCTCAAAGGCTTTAAATTTTGGCTGTGTATATGGTTATCTTTAATGCTCAAAGGTGGAGTACCAAATAGTGTAGAAGCTTACAGAGGGCCCCATAATTTTATGGTTTTAGGAGTACATATTTAGAGGCCCAATATAGAGATTGACCAATGGCTATGGTCTAGAGAGGGACAAGTCACTTGGTCAAGATAAGAAGCCTAGCCTACAGTACATGTAACATAGACAATAATCTTTCTTACATAGATAAAAAATTTGGCAATTGAAAGTCCACTCATACAAGTACCAAGAATGGTTGAAATCAAACTGTCAAAGAGAACAGAGATAAATTTAACCATAGGAACAAATTGGGAGGGAAATAAAGAAAAACTAACAAAGATGGCAGGAGGAAAAGGAGTGAAGATGATATGGACATTTGAAATATAGGAAGAGGGAGATCTGGTAAAGGTTAGCGGGAATGCAATGGGGATGGGCAGAGCGACAAAGCCTTGACTTGAGATAGTTAAAAAAAAATGATTGGATTAGAACTTTAAGAGGATATCAGCTTGAATAAAGTCACATGTAGAAGCAAATCCATATGATTAACTCATATTGTGGTAGTTGTGGCTTTCATTTATGCAAACAAAAAGAGTTGCAATCTTCTCAGCCATCAAGGAACTCTGGAGTCAGGGCCTTCTTTTGCCCTAGCCTGTCTATCCCGATATATTGTTCCATTTATGGGGGGCCTCCATCTCTCCAATGATGCCATGAGGGTTCAGACTGATAATTTATTATATTCCTGAACGATAGTTAAATAATCTGAACACAATCTGAATGTTCCATCCACCCTTGTAACTGAAGAAGCCTAAACCAAGTGCAATATGGAGAAGAACACTGATAACAAGAAAAATTGTAAGGATTGGGTTCCTAAGACATAACCACACAGCCTTAATAGGAAATCGGCCTAGGTAGCAAGTTGACCGGGTTAGAGTAGTTGATCGGATTGGATAGTTGATCGGTTAGAGAAGTTGACCAGATTGGATAGTTGATTGGGTTGGAATAGTTGACCCGATTGGATAGTTGATTGGTTAAAATTGGTTTATCAGCAGGTTGAGAATAGAGGTCGGAGTGGCCAAGCCGAGCATCCAAGCCGGAGTGGGTGATCTGCTCCCACCTGCTTCGCTGACTTTTTAAGGTAGGAGAATTGAGCGGGAAAAAGAGAAATACCAGAGTAGGTGACCTACCCCCACCTGCTCTCCCTTACCCTGTTATCTTTAAATATAAGATTTGGAGGTTAGGGAAAAAAGTTTGGAAAAGAAAAAGGGGCACAAAGGAGAAAAAGGAGAGGAAGAATTGTCAGGCCAGATTCGAGTAAGAAAATTCGTAGATCAGGATTAGGTAAGTGTACTCTATACTTTGTCTTTTGCTGATGTTGATTCTTGTCCGATTCTTTCGAGTATTATTATTCTAATGCCCTTCTCCACTATATTTCTACGGATTGCATATTATGATAATTGCTTTCTTATGTTTTATGAAGAAACTTTATGTTTCAGTGTATGTACTATGTTTTATATATTGAATTTCGTTCCATGATTCATGTTCGATTATTGCTAGAATTTCTCTCTTCTATTTGAGTTCGAAATTAAAAGTAAGGTTTGGTCAAAGTTCAAACTTTGGCACGCATGAAAAGTTATCATACATGTTTATTCACTGTTTGTAAATATCAGTTTGCTTATTTAAAAAACTTTGTTTGTTTGAAGCTTAAGACATAAGCCAAAAGACCAAGGAAAATTGTATATATAATAAATGATGGCTGAATAGCTGCCAGCCTAAAATACAGTTGATATGATAAATGATGGTCGAGTAGCTGCCGACCTAAAATACAGTCAATATGATAAATGATGGTCGAGTAGCTGCCGGTCTAAAATGCAGTCGATATGATAAATGAAGTTGCCGGCCTAAAATATAGTCGATATGATAAATGATGGCCGAGTAGTTGCTGGCCTAAAATATTGCCGATATTGAAAATTTGGTTTTGGAATTGGATTTGGTTTGGAAGTTGGATCAAGGATATTAGAGTGATAACTTGAGGATTGCCCCTGGGCCACGGGGAAACTTTTGATGGCAACTTTGAACTATGGTCCTATATGTTGAGTTAAAGGCACTACCGCCCGCCTCTAGGAGTAGAATAAGAGGATCGGCCTTAAATTGTATGGAGAGATTACACAATCTTTTCTCGATTTGTCTGCTCCCGTCTAGTTCCTAAAGATAATTAAGTTTTCAGCATGATTTCGAAGGCAAAGTAATTAATAATAAAACAAATGACATCCGAATTTAAAGTGGACCGGTACCCATGAAAACATCTTCGGCTCATGTTTTATGTTCCTATATGCATTATGCTCCTATCGGTTTCTTTTGATTTCGTTTTGAAGTAATAATTGTGCATGTCTTTGCTTGTTTATACCTTGTTAAGCAATCGGCTCACTCATTACTGTTTTTCTTACCTTCAGACAAGCAAGAGTTCATACTGGACGAGCAAGAGTAGAGTCGGATGGACTATCTAGGCTTGGGAGGCCGATTTGGATTCATGTAGCAATTTATGGATCAACTTTTAATGTATTTTTGGTCATTTTAGAGACACTTTTGTATAAACGATTCTGCCTTATAAATTAATGGATATTTGTATGCTTCCGCAGGGCATTATGGTTTAAGTATTTTGGTTCCTAATGGTATCTCATGGCATTGGTTTCGCTTCAGAGGCGGCCGACCTAGATATGGCAGACTCAGATAAGGCCGACCAAGATAAGGCCGACCTAGTTATGTGACCGGCCTACACGAGGTCGACTTGTTGATTGGCCGATTTGGATCCTGTGTGTGTTATTATAATATACATTGCATGATTATTTATGTTTGTCTTATTTCTCTATTTGTATTTCGATATTGATGGACGTAAATAGTAGCCTATCAGAAATTCGGTCCGTCACAAAAATTGACCCCTGGAAACACTGAGTTGCCAGAGAATATACCACAAGGAAAAAAAACCACATTTACAATTTATCTTTCTTTAATTTAATCCCGTTCCATTTGAGGTGTTGAGAATGTTTATGAATTGTATGTTAAGAGATGCACGCCATAGATCTACAATTCCTACTCAAAGCAAATTCTTAAATCAAGTACACCTTCTGCCCAAAAAAGAAGCTCTGTACGAATTGCACTCTAGCTTTGTAGGTCAGGTGTCAAGTTTATCACATTCTAGCTTCTGCTTCCTTATTGAAGAAATTTAAATAAATTCATCCCATCCCCAAACCATCCAATTATCTTAACAAGTACAATGAATAAAAGAACATTAGGGACAAAATTCACATGTGATGATGATAGAAGTAATAATTTATCAGCCATTTGAAGTCTTAATGGCAGAAAACAACAAGGTCAAAAATATTCAATGACAACAAAAGGTGTAAACGCAAAATCAGTACCACGCAAATCTGGTGCTCAGGAAAACAGATGCATTCTCCACAAACAGGGACCTTGTGCACAAAACAGTATAACTTAGTCGCCTGAAAACTCCCAAAAAAAAAAAAAAACAAACAAACAAACACAGAAGGGGTTAGCGTTCACATCCAAGCAATGCAAATACCAAATTCATCAATAAAGCAGCCAACCACTCTGAACTATGAAAATTAGTGTCAAAATTCGGTAAACACAGACAGTGGAAGTCAATCCGACTCAGCCATTTGACCGCAAGTTTCCAGTTTCAATCAAGCAAAATACCACACATTCAGTAACGAAACCTCGTCCTCAACTATTTCTAGCCAAGAATTGAAATTAGCTTCAAACACATTTAATCCTGGCATCATAATTCTGTTGTCCGCACACATCCATTCGCACACAACCAAGATCTTCCCAGTATGAATTCTATGTTTTAATCAACCTAATTTTTAAAGGCGTTTACAAGATATTGACCAGAAATTCAAAAGCAAGAGACCGATTAAGCTCAGGGATCACATAACCCCCAGATACAGATCCAAAAGATAAAGGTATCTAATTATAAAGAACACGCACATTTATATTAATCAATACCTTTATTTTATAACATGAGATCAAACTCGAGATATTTTCCGTAAATTAACAAGTGATCGACAGATGCACAGCACAGGAAGACAAAACACATGAAGAGAGGGAGTGCAGGGAGGATGTGAGGAGTTACTTTGCGGCATTTGCAGACAACCATTGCATTGACTAGTGTGTATCTTCTGGACAAATATGGATTTTAAATTGGTGATTCGAAAATGACGATCAATCCTTTGGGATTTGAAGCAATTCTACAAAGCAACTATGGATAACTAGGGTTTGGCACAGAAAGAGACGACCAACTATCGATTCACAGGTATTGCTCCGGCAGCCCGCTGTAGCATTTAGCGACAATAAAATATCTCGCCACAGCCTTTCGAATTCTGCTCAAATATCTGCCATGGGTGATTGAAAACATTGATTTCATTCCGGCTTCTACGTGCTTAGCAGACCCGATTTTGATTCGGGTCAATTTTTTTTCTAATAAAATAAAAAATCGGACCCTTTGAATTTATCAATTATATATATTCTTTTTTATATGGATAAAAACATTATTAATTATATTTAACAAATGATANAAATAAAATATCTCAAAATTAAATAAAACAAAATCTCCAATAAAATAAAATAAAATCAAAATCAAATAGATATCAAATTTCTTATAATTTAAAATGTCCATGATATCTACATCACTATTTATACATTTTATAAATGAGAACCTCACTTCCATTAGGAGGACTATGCCTGCACCTAATGCCTTGGCCCCCAGGACCCTTTGTCCTGTGATGTGCTCGCACTTTTAACAACACTGAATTCCCATAAACTATTTAACTCCATATATGTGCGAAGATAGAGAGAGAGGTTGCAAACTATCTGGCTCTTAAAAGCATCCTGCAAACCAATCATTCTTTTCTACAATAAAACAAATTAATGCTTAAAAAAAATCAATCCACAACCCATGACATGACCCATTTCATCAGCCACATGCCCACAGGAAATTCCTTGTGGAAGATATTGTACAAAGTGGTAACATAGTATCCAGAAAATCACCATATACTACCAAACACCAAATTCTATGCGCATGCTTACAGGGTATCCCTATCATATCTATCTATTGACACTGCTCTCATGCATGGCTCTACAAGGAGTACAACATTGAAAAGCATTAGCATAGACCATTCAACAAGCACACCATCATAACAAACCAAGTACACAAAATCAATAGTGTCAGCATTCTGTGCTGTGTGCACGTCTATGTGCTTCCTTATTTGGGCTCTTGGATGCATAAATAAGACAAATCATGGACCTTACCTGCATAATTGCCTCCATTAGCTTTGAATGAAGAGTAGATCCCAAATCCTTCACATTTTTAGGAGGCCATATCTGCACCCAACAGAAAACACTATCTATTAATGAAGCCATATGACTGATTCAAGAATTGTGTCTCCAAGCAACCAAAAAAGAAAGAAAATTTGCAAACATGACCAAATAATATGAAGCTATATCTTAACCTGATACTGAAAAGAAAAAGGCAGTAATCTATTTATATGAAATTATGAATTTTTCGTGTTGCACATCATGATTCATTACACTATCATCAAATGAATCCACAATAAAACTATCACCATTCACGAACAAAAAAATAGAGTTGAAGTGCACATAGGAGAATAAGCTATCAACTCAAATGAAAAGAGCAAAAGGTATATTTAACACTCCAATATATATATATATATATAGGATACTTAAAGGGAAAAGAGGGTACAGTCAACTTTGAGATATCTTAGTTTAGAATATGGTGT
>JAODPA010061879.1:0-34427 GCA_025585075.1 Nepenthes mirabilis | reverse complement strand
AATCCTTCTTCTTCTTCCCTCTCTTTCCTTCCTCCGTTCCATTCCTCTTTTCCTTCTTTCATTTGTTGCTGCCACTCTGCTCCTCCTTCCAATCCTCTCATCAGTATTTATAGGCGGTGGGATGAGAAGGTGGGGGCAGGAATCTTCAAGAGAATTCGGGCGTCGTTTCTTCCCGAGATTTCGGGAATGTTCCGGAGTCGTTCTTTCCCGAAGATTTTGGAGGTTTTACGGAGTCGTTTTTTCCCAAAGATTCTCGAAGATTCTGGAGGTTTCACGGAGTCGTCTATTCCGTGATTATTCCTGTTCCCGTGATTATTCTTGAGTTAATTTCCTCCTCCGGCTCCCGTTCTTTCCTTTCGGTCAACAACAGTTGACCGGATTTCTCTTTTTGCAGCCTCCTTCCTTTCTTGCCTTGTTGACCGGATTGGGTTTCTTTTTCAGCATAATGCTACTTCGTCCTCAAATCACTCCGTCCTTAATTCACTCCGGTTTCAAGGCGTAAATCAACTCCGGCTTGTGAATCAACTCTGGCTATTTCATTTTACAAATCACTCCGCCTTCCAGCTTCTTAATTTATAATCTACTCCGGTTATTTCCTTCAAAACGCACTCCGTCTTCCGTGAGTAAATCCACTCCGTCCATTATGTCACTCCGTCCCATTTCCTTAAAAACACTCCGACTTCCGTGAGTAATTCACTCCGTCCATTATGTCACTCCGTCCCATTTCCTAAAAAACACTCCGACTTCCGTGAGTAATTCACTCCGTCCCTTATGTCACTCCGTCCCATTTTCTTAAAAACACTCCGGCTTCCGTGAATAATTCACTCCGTCCCTTATGTCACTCCGTCTCAAAAAGCACTCCGTCCTTCAGAGTCGCAAGGCCACTCCGTCCTTCGTCAAAGCCCGCACGCGTCCTTATTGGTAAGGAGCTTTGGGTCTTATATATGCTTCAATGGTTTCTTCTTATTTCGATGTGGGACTTCTTCCACTGAGTCCGATTTTCATCAAACGTAAGGCTACTCCGGCTTTTACGCTTTTCTCAATCTACTCCGTCTTGCAAGCCAGTTCGATTTTTCATTAAACCTAAGGCCACTCCGTCTTGAATTCTCCTCTCAATTCACTCCGTCCTGAACTCTCCTTTCAATTTACTCCGTCCTGAATTCACTCCGCCTGCTAATCTACTCCGGCCTTAGGGCCACTTCGTCCTCTCAATTCACTTCGGTCTTAAGGCCACTCCGGCTTTTCCGCCCCTTTTTCGCTCGAGCGCTTCTTGGGCGCACAGCAGGCGCCACTTGGTGCCTTATATTGTTCGTTTCATAGGCCTAGTATTGATCTTTATCCTACTAAGCACCTTATTATCAAGTTTTTAGATCCGAAACCTCACAATTCTCCCCCACTTATGAAAATTTCGTCCTCAAAATTTAATGAGCCTCGAATTCCCAATCCCGAGGTGAATTCCTTATACTCTGAAAGCATTTCCTCAGACAATGCTTATTTTAGAAACCTCAAGCATTAAATTGTTCTAATATTTATCACAAAATCTTTATTATAAAACAAATTCCTCGCCTTTTTGAACGGCTCAACCCGGACACATATCGATTTTCTTAACCATTGATAACGGTCCTCCATATTTCAAAAGCGACCTATAATGCCGGACATTCTTCCAATTTCATCTGATACTTCCAACGAACCAATGAACTTTCCCTTTAATTCATTCTGAACCTCGAAAGAATTCGATCACAGGGGCCTCAAAATCTAGAAATCTTTGGGCCATAGGTCCACAACGCTTACGCTGCGCTACTCTGATCATTCCTCCCAATCCTCTAATTACAATATTCTTATCGATCACCCAAAGAGTGGACATAACTTTACATCATTATCCAGAATTCTCAAAATTTTGATTACTTAGTAACTTCAAGATCTTATTGGCATATCAACGAGCCAACCAAATCCGAATACATTTCTATCTCCCAATTAAGAACACGACATTCTATCACCTAATCATTTGGACTTACTAGCAATTTATCCTCGAAGACATATTAAAAACTCCCAACATTAATTGTTAATGTTGATGTCTGTTAACCTCCCCAAGAAAACACCGAGGTTCATCGTCCCAACTTTTAAACAAATTTGTCTACATGCAAAATCATAAGACCATCGTCCTCAGCGATACAATCATTCCGGCCCTTAAAATTCTTGATAAGGATTATCTTTAAAGATAACATCATAAGTTCTCTAAATGAAAATTTCATTGGCTAAATCCAACTTATACGTGGAGCAACTCTAATTGTGAACTCCTCCCCCACTTAGTTCCAAGGTAGCCATCTATCATGACGTGAGAGTAGCATAATCTTAACCTTTCTTAAGAGTATTACATTTTACTATACCTTATAGAACCCATTAGGGGTCAACCCAAATGTCACGATCATTTCTTAATATTTTTTTATTCCCTGGATATTACAAAGCTCTCCATGCTGATTGTCTTACTGACACTGCAATCCTTTAGGAATACTCGTCAAGTTATTTAATAATTTCAATTAGTTCCACGGTGACCATATGATAGTAATTGGTTTTCCCAATTAGCCATCACTTAAAATCTTATTGGCCTTAAAATCATGTTACCAAGGGGCCACAAGCTTAGTAAGGCATTAAACTTGCATTTCTTTCACAATGGGGTATACGGATTTATGAACCGTTCACAACTTTATAGCATAATCCTCAACAATTACATCAACCTATGTTCTTTTAATTCATCGATAAAATCATTTCCATATGGACCCGTATATGGTCCAAAAGACTTACCTCATGAAATTCATGAAATGCCAACGAACTTATAAAACTCAAACGATGTTTTAGAACTTTATAGTGGTTATATCCTCAATCTGAATACTATTGGGACTACAACTTTCATTTATCCACATGTTACACATTATGGACCCAAATCGATCATCAAGCTTTTGCAACAATTTTCGAACTACGCCTAGGTCTTGTTTATCAAATCTTCAACCTCCTAGGCAACCCCCTTTTCGAAATTCATGAATAACCTTATCGGTTCATCTATTTACCTCAAAAGTTCTGGAGTATTTAACCACAATACCCAAGCCGATACTGCCACGGTCATGCTTAAGATCCTTATTGATTCATCACGTCCTTGAATTACCGATCAAACAATATATTAGCCAAATCTTAACATCCTTGATCAAATAGTCACACGACCACAAACCCTCAGCAACCACAATAACCTCTGGATGTGGCCACATATACTGATTGGACTTATTACATGATCAACAGGGGAGACAACACCGATTTCTTGATATCTCAATCAATTCAGACTTTTCCTTGAAATCCTTTGACCGAATTACCGGATGTTATCCTTTACAAATCCAACCCTCCTATTATGACAATTCGTCCATCAAACTTCTAATATGATCAGATTAAGACTTGGTACAATCCAATTACGAGGCATAATACGCTTACTAACACAATTCGGATTGACCGACTACTTACTGACTAAATCATTAATGTTGTCACATCAAGTTTGGTACCACAAAAGGGTTCAGATCAATCCAAATAATCGGATTTGCAATCCCAATAAAATATTGCAACCTCGATACCGTTTGTGTCAAACTTAGATCCTTAAGTAAACAAATTTAGGAATCACATTATTGAACCCAAGAGTCTACTACTTGTCACAACAGGTGACATTTTATACCTTAAACTAGCTTTAGAGCCTTTATTCAAAATGTCAAACCTTTTCATCATCCGTCCATGGATAAGGATATCCCTAAATTTTGCGTTTAAACCAACCATATAGAAACATGCTACACAAGGCATTCATCTCTAAAGCTTCTACGAACACACAGGATACTATCTCGTACTTCTCGAGACCCATGATCTGCCTCATGGCAACCAACCGAGGTCAACTATATTTCCTTATCTATCATGGGGCAACACATTATGTCTTCTACCAGACATGGGGGTTACTGCAGCATTATCTTAAGTCTTAAATACACATAAAATCCATATCTTGTCCTTAATAGGATCTAGACTGTCACAAAGTCCAAATACTTTAGTATTTTTAACTTTAGTATTTTTAAAACATTTATGAATTGTCAACCTAGAGCTAAATTGTCAACCTAGAGTTTAAACCCGAAATTTATTCCAGTCATACCAATCTCGAGCCGATGGCTCCACCCTATTCATGATACTTACTAGATTGACCTTTAACCAAGAGCCGATCAAACGTAGTCCTTAAACCGAGATTGGTTAACCAGGCCTTATATCAACATTGATTAATTTAGTAACCCAAATAATACTGATCAAATTGTAATATTAAGGCGTCTCTATACCATCTTCAAACTAAGTCACCACTTCAAATTTTAGCACTAGCCTAAGTCATTGGTACTGGGGTGATCAAATCTACCTAGATTGACTTAGTCATCAAATGCCTTTACTTACTTAGTTAATCAATCTTAATCTAACCTAAGCTTCCGCATATGATTCAGATCAAGCTTAAGGCATCTCTCTTTCTCTCTGATACCAACTGTGACGGATTGGGTTATTTTTCTTTTCAATAACCCCTCCGTCAATAAATCAATATAAGTATCATAATTTCAGCATATCAGTATCATAGTTCTAGCATATCACAGGATCCAAAAGCCACATAAAATTTGTGGCTCTAGCATGGTATATTTAAATATCACGTTACCTCAAGAGAGATGCCACAAGTTCTCTATATACCCAAATAAAATGCGGAAGCAGAACTAAATACTTAGTTACCTGCGAAAGCTTAACAGGGATGTAACTAATCTCCAGGCTTTTGACATTCGACTTTTCTTAAGCAGATACCTTTTCTTGTTCTACTTATTCAGGGGCCATTTTATCACTATCACCTGGGAGGTGAAAATAGCAAACGCGAGCGTACAGCTCAACAAGTGAAATCATATGTCACTTATCAAATTATGAAGAGACATGAAATACAATGAGACTTCATTTGGAGGTATCAATTTGCCATTCATCATGTTTTGGAACCTTTAGTTACCATTTGAACATGCTTAATCAATTTACTTCAATCTTTGCAGACTAGGGATAGTAGGTCGTACTAGCAAACGATGCGAGAGAACGAGAAAAGGATCATGATACTCCACATGATCTAAGGCCGTGAGGGATTATCTTTTACGACCCATACGGGGGGTCGTGCACATCGTGCCATAAATTGCCCCATTCCCCCGGGGTACCAGGGCAGTCCTCGTTCTTCCACAATAGTATCCTAAGACGTGACACGGACACCACCCGCTTACACACAAGTGACCAGAATACGTGGCCCAAGTATTCTTCGGGTTTCTACCGTGATGGACGTGTCAAGCCAGAGAATACTACCCATCTAAAAGTCCATGGTCCTAGTTTCATGATTTTATTTTCATATTCAGTTGAGGAAAAGTTCACCGTATCTCATGTATCGTATCTCCCGCCATTTGGGAGGTTTCCTCATTCACATATCATTACATATCACATTGTGGACTTTCCTCCATTTACTCTTTCATTTCTCATTTTACTTGGGCATTCGTTTCTCATCTTGCTTGGGAATTTAAGCATTTCACATTATAATCACACATGTCATGTGGATTTCCCTTGATTGCTTATACGATTCTTATTCTTCTTGGGACTTATTCCTTTTCAAGGTTCAATTTGAATTCAAGAGGGAACTTTAGCATTTCTCTTCTCATTGAGTCAATATCATTTTGGAGTCCTCCGGTGCTCATTTTATTGTAAGCGATGCACATAGATTATTAATCATGGGCTATACGATTTTCATGATTTGGGTGAATATTAAAACTATAATACTTGATAGAGAACGAGTAAAGATCACAAGTTAATTATAGTGAGTATGAGAACACTTGCCTGAGATGCTCATCAGTTCCTCATGTTTGGCTTGAAAATCCTTCTTCTTCTTCCCTCTCTTTCCTTCCTCCGTTCCATTCCTCTTTTCCTTCTTTCGTTTGTTGCTGCCACTCTGCTCCTCCTTCCAATCCTCTCATCAGTATTTATAGGCAGTGGGATGAGAAGGTGGGGGCAGGAATCTTTGAGAGAATTCGGGCGTCGTTTCTTCCCGAGATTTTAGGAATGTTCCGGAGTCGTTCTTTTCCGAAGATTCTGGAGGTTTTACGGAGTCGTTTTTTCCCGAAGATTCCTGAAGATTCTGGAGGTTTCACGGAGTCGTCTATTCCGTGATTATTCCTGTTCCCGTGATTATTCCTGAGTTAATTTTCTCCTCCGGCTCCCGTTCTTTCCTTCCGGTCAACAATAGTTGACCGGATTTCTCTTTTTGCAGCCTCCTTCCTTTCTTGCCTTGTTGATCGGATTGGGTTTCTTTTTCAGCATAATGCTACTTCGTCCTCAAATCACTCCGTCCTTAATTCACTCCGGTTTCAAGGCATAAATCAACTTCGGCTTGTGAATCAACTCTGGCTATTTCGTTTTACAAATCACTCCGGCTTCCAGCTTCTTAATTTTTAATTTACTCCGGTTATTTCTTTCAAAACACACTCCGTCTTCCATGAGTAAATCCACTCCGCCCATTATGTCACTCCGTCCCATTTCCTTAAAAACACTCCAACTTCCGTGAGTAATTCACTCTGTCCCTTATGTCACTCCGTCCCATTTTCTTAAAAACACTCCGGCTTCCGTGAGTAATTCACTCCGTTCCTTATGTCACTTCATCTCAAAAAGCACTCCGTCCTTCAGAGTCGCAAGGCCACTCTGTCCTTCGTCAAAGCCCGCACGCGTCCTTTTTGGTAAGGAGCTTTGGGTCTTATATATGCTTTAATGGTTTCTTCTTATTTCGATGTGGGACTTCTTCCACTGAGTCCGGTTTTCATCAAACGTAAGGCTACTCCGGCTTTTACACTTTTCTCAATCTACTCCGTCTTGCAAGCCAGTCCGGTTTTTCATTAAACCTAAGGCCACTCCGTCCTGAATTCTCCTCTCAATTCACTCCGTCCTGAACTCTCCTTTCAATTTACTCCGTCCTGAATTCACTCCGCCTGCCAATCTACTCCGGCCTTAGGGCCACTTCGTCCTCTCAATTCACTTCGGTCTTAAGGCCACTCCGGCTTTTTCGCCCCTTTTTCGCTTGAGTGCTTCTTGGGTGCACAGCAGGCGTCACTTGGTGCCTTACATTATTCGTTTCATAGGCCTAGTATTGATCCTTATCCTACTAAGCACCTTATTATCAGGTTTTTAGATTTGGAACCTCACACGGCATACATGTTAGAGGGTGAAGCGGACAGCTAGTGGGCCATGAAGAAAAGGGCATTGGGAGTGCCCAATGATGATATTATTTTGAAAATATTTGAAGATGCTTTTATAAAAAAATACTTTTCCTCTAGCCTCTAGGATCAAAAGAACAAGAATTTATATGGCTTAGGCAGGGGAACCATACCGTAGCAGAATATGATATAAAATTTACTAAATTGTCTCGATATGCACCATATATTATAAAGGATGAATTGAGGAAAGCTAAAAAGTTTCAGCAATAATTGAGAGATGATATTAGGAGACAACTGGTGACTCAGAAACTCTAGACTTACGTGAAAATTTTGGATCAAGCTTTGATATTTGACCGGGAGTTGGAGACTCAAACATTCTTTGTTAAGAGGGCAGCTAGTCAGGCAAGCTATAGCACGGGATTAAGTTTGGGACCCTCAAGGCCATCTAAAAAGGTGAAGATGGCAGATAAGAGGAAGAGTATCACTGAGGTTTAGTTGGTGACGAGTTCTTCGGCGTCAGTGGTTGACTATGTTCATTGCGGGAAAAAGTACATGGGGAAGCCTTGTTTTAGATTGATGGGGGCTTGTTTTAATTGTGATCAGTAGGGCCACCGGATTAGAAATTGCCCACTGCTAAAGAGGCTAGAAGCAAGGAGGCCTACTGTTTCGGCTAAAGCATTTACGGTGACTGTACAGGACGCTGAAGCATCTCCGAACGTGGTGGAAGGTACCCTTTTTATTTGTGGACTTTTAGCTTTTGTTTTATTTGATTCTGGATCCACGCATTCTTTTGTTTCCTTGCAATTTGTATACTATATCGTGTCCTCTCTGAGAATTCTAGATTATTCTTTGGCGGTATAGACACCTACTTGATTGTCGATAATTACTGATGTTATGTATCTAGAGTATATGGTTGAGGTCAATGGGATGTATTTGATGGTGGATTTGATATTGTTGGATATGTGTAATTTTAATATTATTTTTGAAATAGACTTGCTAGCTAAATTTCATACTTGTATAGATTATTTTCTTAAAAAGGTGCATTTTGATATTCTTGGAGTCGAATCCTTTTTCTTTCAAGGTATTAGGAAGAAGGAGATGCCTGTATTGATTTTGGCTTTACATGCCAAACATTTGATGAAAAGTGGGTGCCAAACTTATTTAGTGTATGCCAGCACTATTGGGAGCCATAGTATGCCAGCTAGAGACATTTTGGTTGTATGTGATTTTGAGGATTTATTCCCGGAGGAGTTGTCTGGATTACCCCCTCATCGGGAAATTGAATTTGACATTAGAGTTATTCCTGGTACTAGCCCAATTTCAAAGGAACCTTATCGTATGGTGCCGGATGAATTGAAGAAATTGAAGGTACAATTGCAAAAATTGTTAGATAAGAGTTTCATTAGGCTGAGTGTATCTCTGTGGGGCGTACCGGTACTATTTGTGAGAAAGAATGATGGGTCCTTACGGCTGTGTGTGGATTATCGTGAACTGAATAAAATCACGATAAAAAATAAATATCTATTGTCGCGCATTGATGATTTATTTGACCAATTGTGAGGATCTCGGGTGTTCTCTAAGATTGATTTGCGATTGAGATACCACCAGCTGAAGATTAAGTAGGAGGATGTAGCCAAAACAGCTTTTCGGATGAGGTACAGCCACTACGAATTTCTTGTTATGCCATTTGGTCTTACTAATGCTCATACTGCTTTTATAGATCTGATAAATTGAGTGTTCAGATCATATTTGGATAAATTTATAGTGATATTTATTGATGATATTTTGATATATTCTAAGAGTCATGAGGAGTATGAGACTCATCTGAGGATCATACTCCAAGTATTTCGTGAGAAGAAATTATATGCCAAATTAGCAAAATGTGAGTTTTAGCTGGAGGAGGTGATATTTTTAGGACATGTGATTGTGAACGAAGGAATTGCTATAGACCCAAAGAAGATAGAGGCTATTATTAACTATAGTAGACCTACCTCGGTGACCAAAATTAGGAGTTTTCTCGACATGGCAGGGTATTATAGGAGATTTGTAGAGAATTTTTCATGGATTACTAAGCCTTTGACTCAATTAACAAAGAAGGAGGCCAAGTTCTATTGGACTGAAGAATGCGATCTGAGTTTTCAGGAATTGAAGGATCGCCTAATGACTACTCCGGTGTTGACTATTTCGGAGGGATCAAGTGGTTTTGAGGTATATTGTGATATCTCCAAAGTGGGCTTGGGTTGTATGTTAATGCAAAATGGCAAAGTAGTTATTTATGGGTCCAAATAGCTAAAGGTGTATGAAAAGAATTATCCAATTCATAATCTGGAGTTAGCTGCAATTGTGTTTACTTTAAAGATTTGGAGATATTATCTTTATGGTGAAAATTTTCTTATTTATTTTGACCATAAAAGTTTAAAGTATTTATTTTACAGAAGGAGCTCAATATGAGGTAGAGAAGATAGGTTGATTTTCTAAAAGATTATGACTGTGAGATTCAATATAAGCTTGAGAAGGCGAATGTAGTTGCTGATGCATTAAGCCACCGATCAAGCTATGTGGTGAGATTGTAGATTAAGCAGATGAAAATATTCGATTATCTAAAGTAATGTAATATCCAACGGTTTGTTCGAGGTGACCCGATGATTTTATCATATCTTCAGATTCAGCCGGAGGTGGTAAATGATGTTAAAAAGAAGCAGGTAAATGATTCCTTCCATATGAATATTGTTGGTGATTTAAATATGAACTCCAAAATTGATTTCAATGTCCGTGCTGATGGAGTATTGAGATTTAGGGATCATTTGTGTGTGTCGAATGATAAGGAGTTAAAAAAGAAAATATTGTAGGAAGCTCACCGATCTTGATATACAATTCATTCGGAAATGAATAAAATGTATTAGGATTTAAAAAAGACATTTTGATGGTGAAACATGAAGAGAGATATGGTAGCTTTTGTGGAGAAATATCTTGTGTGTCAACAATTGAAAGTCAAAAGGAGAAAACCATCTGAGTTATTACAGTCGATGCCGATTCTGAGTTAAAAATAAAAAGATGTTGCGATAGATTTTGTGTCAGGCTTACAAAGGACTCATAAGAACCATGATGCCATTTGGGTTATTATTGATCGGTTGACTGAATCTGCCCATTTTTTGGCAACCAAGATGACGTACTCTCATGATAAATTGGCATAGTTGTATGTCAATGAGATAATTAGACTTCATGGCGTGTCTGTAATGATTGTATCTAATCAAGACCTGCGCTTTGTTTCCAAATTCTAGGAGAGTCTACATAATGAATTGGAGATGGAATTAAAGTTTAGCACGGTGTATTACTCCCAAACTGACGACTAATCGGAGTGTACAATTCAGATTCTAGAGGATATATTAAGGGCCTCGGTGCTAGATATGAAGGGAAATTTGGATGATCATTTGGCCTTGGCAGAGTTTGCCTACAATTATAGTTATTATGAGAGTATAGGCATGGTACCGTTCAAGGTATTATATGGGAGAAAATGTAGATCGTCGATATATTAGAAGGAAACAGGAGACAATAGGATTTTGGACTTTGAGATCATTAAAGAGACAGTAGAGAAGATTAAATTGATTCATGAGAATTTGAAAGTAGTTCAGAGTAGGCAAAAAAGTTATGCAGACTAGAAGAGATCGGAGTTAAAATTTAAATTGGGTGACTATGTATTTTTGAAAGTGTCTCCGTCAAAAGGAACATTCAGATTTGGGGTAAGAGAAATATTAAAATTGCAATTCATTGGCTCTTTTGAGATTTTGGAGAGGATTGGAGAGGTGGCTTATAGATTAGCGTTGCCACCTAAGTTTGCGGATGTCCACAATATATTTCATATATCGATATTTTGAAAGTATGTCCATGATCCCATGCATGTCATTGAGTTTGAGCCCTTGATGATTAGTAAGGATTTGTCCTATATTGAGGAGCCGGTGTGGATTTTAGATCGGAAGGATCAGATATTGTGTAAAAAGACAATTCCCTTGGTGAAAATTTTGTGGAAGAATCACTCACCTGAGGAAGCGACATAGGAGTGTGAGGAGGAAATCCGAAGCAAATACCCCCATTTATTCTTTTGAGGTACGTAGTTTTGTTAAATTTTGACGATTAAATTTCTATAAGTAGAGAAGAGTTGTAAGGTTCCGATTTTAAAATATGATAATTATGAGATAACTAAATTAATAATAATCAAAATTAAACTTGAAAAATAGAAAAAATTGTTGCCGGAAGCAAAAGGGAGGAGAGCAGGTTCGGTGCACGAGTAGCGCCCGAGGTGCCACTCGGGGAGCCATTAACAGAATAGGACCGCTCGAGTAGCACCCGAGCAGCGCTCGAGGTGCCACCTGGATGCATTTAATAGAAGCCCATCGCTTGAAGGATGCCTGACTAGCACTCGAGCGCCAGTCTCAAATTGCCCCCACCGACTTAATTTTGAAATTTTTATATTAAGGAAAAAGGGATTTGAAGAGAGAGAGGCAACAAAACACAAAGGAAAATAAGAGAAAGGAGAAGGAAGGAGAAGAAAAAGGGGGAAGAAGAGGAAATTTTTGCCACTTTCGATCCAATCAGAGTAAGAAAAATGGTAGATCAGGTTGAGGCAAGTTATCCTAAATTTTATTTTCCCCTATTATTTCCTTTTAATATCTCAACTTCGACATTTATGCTTTAAAACCCTCTTCCTCTAATATTTGCTACGAATGATACGTGTTTCTCACAATTTCACGACTAGATTTTGTGTTTATACATAAAAATCATGATTTATGGCTTCAATTTCATCGTTCGGCATGTGTTTTGTGTTCGATTTGTATCTGAAAGATTTGCCATAAACCCTAGCTCGAAAATGGAGGTATGTTGGTTGTAAAACTTTGAAAAATGTGATAAAAATGTTATTTGACATATTTGTTAAGTTTATTTGATGATTCTTATCTGGGAATTTGTGCAAAGGCTATACTGTCAATTTTTTGATAGTTTCAAAACTTATCTGAAAGTTTGATTGTATGAATTTGAAGTAACCTTCGAGGCATGATGAGTTAACACTAAGAATTAAGAACAAGAATATCTTAAGTCAGTAAGAAAATTAGACCTAGGACTGTTTTACATCAGGTAGCGTTCATCGGTATGTCTTAGAATATTACAGTGGTAATCGAGGATAACTCCGTCTATGGAGTAATACGTGGTCTACCCTTCCTCGGGGCGGTAATTTTAGAGGATAGATATTTTAAATGATTCTCCCCTTGGGGTGAAAATTTTGAGAATGAGAACTTTTAAACTTTGGCATTGGATTGTATAGAGTGAACACAATCTATCCTCGATTATTTGCTCTATCGACTAGTAGGGTCTACTAATTCAGGTTCCTTTAGAAAATAAAAGTTGATTTAAAGGATAAGTGAGGTTTTGAATTTATTTTTGATTTTTGACACATTTTTCTAACTAAGATTAGTAAAGGGAATAACCTAAGGAAAGATATAGGAAACAAGTATAGGATTCTCATCTCTAAGCTCATGTTTCCATCCTGTTTCATGCTTTTCTCTTGTTTCCACATGTATTCTTGTTATCTAATCATTCCATACCCCTTTCCCTCTATTATATATATGTTTTATACGAAATCTGCATTCATATATTTTTATGGTATCTTGCTGAGTTTTGACTCACCTTTATTATTTTGTCCACCCCTCCAGATGAGACCGTAGAACTGATACTTGATGGGTAGGAGTGAAGGAAGGACTTAGTTGAAGAAGCTTTGTGGAGCCCTGAAGTATTTTGAAGAACCTTTGGAGTTTGATAAATTGTGAATGTGAACAATTAATTTTATGGATGAAAATTGTATATTTGATAGTCATGACATTTTATGTTTTATGTTGGGATACTATTTTTGCTTCTGCAGGATTATCTTATAGATTTAGTTTTGTTTCCACATTTTAACTTTGGATTTATACAGATTTCTAGATAGTATCTTTCGCTTGAACCCGATATAGCAAATAGGATTATTGTGTTGGTGCCATGGATAATTATGGCTTTTAATTGATCCTGTGTTTGTGTTATGAATGAATGTTGAAGTCTATTTATTTGTATGCCTTTTTCAGGTTATTTGTTTTAATTTTTGTCCAATTTTAGAGAAAATTCTATCCGATTTTCTATAGAAATTTATATTAATTAGTTTTATGCGTTTGTTGACGAAAATCATTAGAGAAAAATAATCCGTTCTGTCATAAGCATCCAGCAAGCTGGTGCCTGCCAGGCGCTCAGGCGCCCGCGGTTGGCATTGAATCCAGTGGGCTCTACATCCGAAGCGCACTGGCTAGGCCCTCAAGCACGGGCCTATGATAAAGCCACATCAGGCTTCTTCCGTGGCATTTTCACACGGTTTCTAGGGGAGAAAAGAGAGACAGAGAGGGAGAAGAGAGAGAGAGGTGAGATTGAGGTCTTTGGGTCTGAATCCAAGTTCGAGCTAGTTGGAGAAGTGATAGGTCTAGTCGAGGTAAGGGCATCCATACCCTTCTCTTTCATTTTCTTGCACCTTTATTTCATTTTTATTGAGTATTCTCATTTTGATACCCGATTAAATTTATATTTTGTATTACCCATGATATATGTATACTTATATGTTAATTTCATATCTGATTTCTCAATTTTCATGCGATTTTTGTATCCAAACCCTAACCCCCACCCAGACCTTTTTACACATGAATATTTGGGGATTTTTCCTAATTTAGGACTAGAACATCGCTACCCATATCTTGTATATGTTAATTTACCGATTGTATATCCAATTTGATGGTTTTATGTGAAAATCCATTTGCTAAAACCCTAAGATGTGCTCGGACCACGTTTAACCAATTTGTTCAAGTCTAATGCATGATTTGGCTTTAATTATAATTTACCAATACCTTAAATTTGAATATCTATTGGTTGGGTGATCGATTTTTAAGTTTTGATCTGTTAGGCGCATCCAGGAGCCCTAATTGGTACCCTGGCACTATTTACCCGAAATTAATTTGGGCTTTTGCATGATCCTATCTTATTAAATTGGTAATTAATTATATGAAATTGTATATGCTCAATGATATATTTCGATAATTATGTTATATGTATCTGTGAAGGAGTTATCGTCTGGAAGCTCCAAAGTCATGTTTGACCCGATGTGGTAAGAATTTTCTAATCGTTACAAAGTATTATGTTAAATTGTGTATATACTTAAAATCTGTAAAGACTTAAGCCCATAAGAAATATGAAAATTATGAAGTCATATAGAGGGAATGCCACAATTTGTTATATGAATAATCCGTTCTCCCGGTGTGAGAATTATGTGAAAGAAATCATGCAACCAGGACTATGGATTTATGTTTAGAGAGTGGTAACCCCTAACATGCCATTGATATTACAGTGGAGACTCAAGGATTACCCTGACTGTATATCTTGATCGGTTATTAGAGTGGGTGATGTCCTTGGCACACCTTAGGATATTATTGTGGAAGAATGAAGACTGCCTCTGGGTCCCAGGGGACATGGGGGCATATGTGATTGCCCCATATATCAGGATTATAAGTATACCGCTTACCATGGGGTGTTGAATTGCATAGTTATATGCCTTAGAATGCGTGGGAGCATACACATTCCTTTCCTCGTTCTTTCATATCATTAGCTATGGCCTACTAGCCTTGGTCCACAACGATAAAAAAAATTATGTATGTTTTGGAACCCTAAGAGAAAATAAAGACAAAATATGAAAAGCTACTCATATTTCAAAAATACATTTGCTAATGTTTCATGTTGTGCATTCCATATCAAGTTCCTATCTCATTTGTTTATGTTGTGCCTTATCTTTATTTATATTATACTTGTTGAGTTTTGGTTCACCCTTACTACTTTTTTTATCTCCAAATGAGTACGAGCTTATATTCGATAGGATGAAGTAGAGGATTAGAAGTTGGCTAGGTATGAAGATCTTAGAAGATAGCTTGAAGGCTTAGATTTGTGATTTTGTATCTTGTTATAGAGTATATTGTATTATTTTGATGATTATGTATACCGTTGATGATGATATTGTATATGTAGTCTAGATTCTGTTGTATTTGATGGATATAGTTACTTTCACACGTCTATATGGTTTAGCTATATATCTAGTGATATCTTGTCTAAAACGACCTCATACCCGAAGTTATGACATAGTACCATATGTTGTTAATTGTGGTATTTGGATTTTGTGTGGTTTGTTGTGGTTTATGGACGTGTCAGAGTTAATTTTAGATAGATTTTTGTTATTGTACAGGATATTTTACAGATTTTATATTTATTTGGAGGCTATTTTTCTGCTAAAATTCTGTCAAATTTTTAATAGAAAATACAATCCATCATAATTGGTATCAGAAAAAAACATACCTTAAGTTTGATCTGAATCTTATATGGAAGCTTAGACTAGAGTAACCAAGATTAAATAAGTTGATGAAGGTATAGGATGATTAAGATAGGTCGGATAGCTCTAGTTATTCTAATTTATATAGCTTAGGCTAAGATGAAGTTAGGATCAGCAATTAAGTTCGATTATCTAGTTACGGTACCCTAAGTTAGTACCTTAATCGAGATAAATTGGTAAGTTAAAAGTTAGTGGGTAGGTTGGGTTATCTAGCTTACACTATCCTAGTTAGTATCCAATTGGTGAACTAACCCATATTGTTCTTGTTCTAGTAAGTATATCCATAGCCGATCCTACCGCCTAGGCGAGAGTTAAGACATGGAAGTGGTCAACCATATGATAGAGAGGCTGGGTATCTAAATCTATTGAATGAAATAGCGAGACTTGAAGGTCTTGTTTGGGCGAGGATCAGGGGATGGGATGTTGAAGAAGGATCCCTTGAAGATTAACTTAGGCTGACTTTGGTCTGAGGACTTAGGATTGGGGGAAGCTTGCATAACATGGCAAATGAGACGAATAAGGTGAAAGCGTGGGTTCAAGGTCTAGATGACTTGGATTCGATTCCTGGTGTTTCTGAATCCAAGGATGATGAATTGTAATCAATATAATAATGATCAAGTGTTTGAATTTTTGGTGGCTCGAATTCTGTAGAAGTTAAGATGTGAAACCTGTCAATTGAAATGGCATTTGTGACAACCCAATATTCGGGAAGATAAGAGATATTGTAGAGTATCTTCATGGGTTTTCTTTTATGGATAGATATTCTTCCCGTTGAATTTTGGGAGTACGTTTCTAATTGTAGTCAGTTCGATCATAAGATTGGGGATTGTCCTTATCCATGGGTCAGATAGTAAAGAGGTCCAGTTCCTTGAATTGGGATTCTGTAGTGATGATACAAGGTGCAGAGTGTCGTTTACCATGATAGAAGGGAATATTCTTGGATTTGGTATTATAGCTCATATATCATTTTGGGATCCCAAATATATAATTTTCGTTTGTCATTCCTAAGTTTATTTGTTTATTTAAGGATTTAGACTTGATACTAGTAGTATTAAGGTCTACGACATTTTCTTGAATCCGTAGATATAGTTTGCTGCGCTGAATTGAATTGTTTTGAGGTATCAAGTTTTGATCTGATTTTGGTTGACGAGCTGCCATACTAGTATAAATTGGATTGGTAAGGATATTACATCCTGCAATTGGATTGTGGGATTTTGAGCATGAATCTGAATTGATCGAGGTATCAGAAAATTAGATCATTTTACCTGCAAACCATTTAATGAGGATCTGTGCCCAGTCCATTTAGCATAAGAGACCACATTTGGAGATCATTCTTGGTGACTGAGGAGTTTGGCCGTGTTAATATTTGAAGATATTTTTGGAAGGAAGATTAGGTGATTGATCTTTTAGTCAGTAATTTGAAATTATGTCAAAATTGACACTGATCTTTAAGGATTTTGTATAGAATAGAGAAATCATCGGTTAGGTGCCGCTGTGGGATATTCTAAAACCTTTGAGGCACGTAAGACAAACCGATGAGGTTATTTGTAGATTTTTAAAAATTTGGTTGCCCAGAGATTAATAATTTGATAAGCGAGCACTGTGAATGGATAGGTGAATTATTTGATCTATTGCAAGGGCTTGATGACTTTTAAGATTGATCTGTGCCCATAGCATTATTGATTGTGATAATTGAGAATTGTGCTCGTGGCAACAATTGAGAAAAGATATGACCGTTGTAAGTTCCGATGATACCGTTTGGGTTTGTAAATTCATTGGCACATCTATGAATTTTATGGGTTGGATCTTTCAGACATATTTGGGTCAGTATTGTGATGGCTTCTTCGAGGAACTAAAAGATTCATAGGGAGTGTGAATCTTGTTTAAGGGCTGTATCATGGATTAAGAAGGCTGTTAGCCGTGTGCTCAATTGAGGTCAGAGTGTGAGTTTCGGTAAGGGAAGATGTCGTATTAGCCATGCGAATTCTTTGGTAGCACGAATGTGGTCCTGTAGGGATATCAGCGATAGCTCATTTGGGAAGGATTAATTGATGTCGCAAAAGCTCATGTTTTTCTTGGGTCTAGGTGAATTCAGGAGGATATCCGTTAACTGCTCCTTGAGATTTTGCAATGTTCACAGAACCTTGACTTAAAAGCAATCGGCATCTATCAAAAGTAATGTATGAGAGAATAACCTTCTAAGTTTGAATGGTAATTATTGATCATGTCATTTGTGTTGATCTCTAATGGATCAACTGTATTGTTGTAACATGTGATGCCTTGAGGAAAAATTTGGAATTATGATTTTCCTACCTTAGTTGTAGGTGATTGCCCTTTTGATCAAGTGGGGGAGGTATCCATGATCAAAATTACTCCAACTGTAGTTTGAAGTTAGTAATTGGGGTTATTGCTTCGAGGGTTTGTTGGTTTTGCTAATGGGTGAAGTTACTGTCTAGCTAATCCTAAGGTCAGAGTAGTCATGTCATACTGAGGATATGACCTTGCATTAGCACAAATGGATAACCTATTTAAGAGATAAGAAGTCTTTGTAATTTTACTTCGGGGTTATTAGAACGGTAAGGACTTTAGAAGTTGGAATAATTGTGGATTAGTTTTTGAAGACGTTTCCTTTATTTCAAAATTGGGATAATAAGTTGCTGAGTACTTAAGTTTGAGGCTTAGATAGTGATTTTGAGGCTATGTCGAATTTTTGGGTGATCGTCTCAATCGTATTTTCTAAGTTAATTGTAACGTGAAGATTAAAGACTATGCCTTGATTGTATTGATATCTTTAAAATTGTCTTCGTTCTATAACTGTTGTGTGGCCTAGATGTCTGATGTGAATCATTGGACAAGGATTGCAAGTGATTCTAATGTACAAGTAAGTGGTCAATCAGTGTAGTGTAGCAGTAGCATGTGATCCATGACTTGGAGATTTTAGAACAAGATTGAAGATCCAGGTGAACAATCATTTTCAAAGCTCAAGATGAACTAAAGTAGGAGTTCATAAGTTGCTTGAAGTTTTAAATTATATCGAGAAATAGCTGGTAATTTTGGTTGTCTACAATTTTGATAAATATCATGATATCTCCTTTGTATCGAGGGTTGAGGAAGTAAGCATATGGTTAAATTTGGCCTTTTGGGAAATTAAGAGTTTGTCTTGTGATATGTTCGTACATAGATCTAAATAGGAAGCATTAGGTATTGGGGGGTAGAGTGATTCTTGGGGCTAAGTTCTCTAGGAATGATATTTTCTTTAAGGATATGAAGTAGGAATCTGAAAGGATTTTTTCCGTTTGTAAGTTTCGAGGTTTGTTAAATTTCGAGAAAGAAATTTCTATAAGTGAGAAAAGTTGCAAGGTGGTGGTTTCCAAGATATTGTAATTAGGTATAATTAAATTAAAATAAGTGAATTGAGGCCCTAGATTACAGAAGAAATTGGATTGAGAGGCCCGAAGACCCGAATTTGGGAGAATCAGAAACCGGTGTTATAAACCTTGAAATGTCAATTAGTATATAAGATTCGGGTTTTAATTTATAGTAACTGTGATGTATTAAATTAAAATAACAAAAATTAGGCTTAAGATACGTGGGAACCTAAAAGCCGAAGGTGAAACCGGGCAGTTGCTTGCTGGACGAGCATCTAGCAGGCTGACGCATGCTGGGCGCTCGAGTGCCCGGGGAGGGTGCTGAATCCAGTGGGCTTCGCGCCTAAAGCACGTTAGCTAGGCGCTCGAGCGCGAGCCTATTATAAAGCCACATCGGGCTTCTTCGATAGCATTTTCACGCGGTTTCCAAGGGAGAAAAGAGAGAGAGGGAGGAGAGAGAGAGGTGAGATCGAGGTCTCCGAATCTGAATTTGAGCTCGAACTAGTTAGAGAAGTGATAGATCGGATCGAGGTAAGTATATTCATACCCTTCTCTTTCGTTTTCTTGTACCTTTATTTCATTTTCATCGGGTATCCTTATTCCGATACCTGATTAAATTTTTATTTCATATTATCCATGATGTATGCATGCTTATATGTTAATTTCATGTCCAATTTCTTAGTTTTTGTTCGATTTTCATACCCAAATCCTAACTCCGCGTCTGAACCCTTTTATCCATAGATTTTTGGGACTTTTGCTTAATTTAGGACTAGAATATCCATACCCATGTCTTGTATATGTTAATTTACTGATTGGATATCCAATTTGATGGTTTTGTGTGAAAATCCATTCGTCGAAACCCTAAGATGCTCCTGACTACATTTAACCAATTATTTCAAGTCTAATGCATGAATTAGCTTTAATTATGATTTACCCATGCCTTAAATATGAAGAGCTATTGGTTGGGTGATTGATTTCCAAATTTTGATCCATTTGGCGCGTCCGGGAGCCCTAACCGGTGCACTGGCACTGTTCACCCGAAATTAATCGAGGCTTTTGTATGATCCCATCTTGTTAAATTGGTAATTAATCATATGGAATTGTATATGCTCAATTATATATTTTAAAAATTACGTTATGTGTACTTGTGAATGAATTATTGTCCGGAAGCTCGAAAATCATGTTTGACCTGATATGGTAAGGATTTTCTAATCATTCCAAAGTGTCATGTTAAATTATATATGTGTTTAAAGTCATGTAAAGATTTAAGCCTATAAGAAATATGAAAATTATGAAGGTTTGTGAAGGGAATGTCATAATTTGTTATATGAATGATCTGTTCTCTCAGTGTGAGAACTATGTGAAAGAAATTTGGTGGACTTTCCCTAAAAAATTAAGAAATCATAAAATTAGGACCATAGATTTATGTTTAGAGGGTAGTATCCCTTAATATGCCATTGATATTATAGTAAAAACTCAAGGATTACCATGGCCGTGTATCCTGACTGCTTATTGAAGTGGGTGATGTCTTTAGCATACTTTAGGATATTACTGTGGAAAAACGATGACTATCTCTGGCCTCGGGGGACATGAGGGCATATGTGATTGCCCCGTATATCAGGATTATAGGTATACCGTTTGCTACGGGGTGTTAAATTGTGTGGTTTTGTGCCTTAGAATGTATGGGAGTTTATACATTCCTTTCCCCGTTCTCTCACATCATTAGCTATTACGACCCATTAGCCCTGATCCGCAAAGATAAAGAAATTTATACATGTCTTGAAACCTTAAGAGAAAATAAAGATAAAATATGAAAAGTTACTCATATTTCAGAAATGCATTTGCTCACGTTTCATGTTGTGCATTCTATATCATGTTCCTATCTTATTTCCTGTCCCATTTATTTATGCCAACTTGGTCGGTTTATTGATAATCACCCATACAGAGTTGTTTCTATATTTTATCCTCGTAAGTCTTGAGGCAAAATCCATGGTGATGTGTTGCCACTTCTATCTAGGATGGGAATGGACTAAAGCTTATGTACTGGTCAGTGTTCCTCGATCTTGACCTTCTAACAAATGAGACATTTTGATATGAAGTCCATGACATATTTTCGAGTCCAGTCGACTAGAACACCTTCAGATCTTAATGCATCTTTGTGCTCCCTAGATGACTTGAGTGTCTAGATTGGTAAGCTTCGTCAAGAATATCCTTCTATAAGTCCTTAACATTTGGCATACACAACTAATGGTGGTATCTTGGAATACAGATGCCACCAAGATGACCTTGCCTAGGGCTCACTTATTAAGTCCTCAATGACAGAGGGTCTTCCTGTTGAGTTTCTGTAATTCAATCGATAAACATGGACTGCACTTGAAGAAATAACACCATTTCTTGGGAATCCCTTAGATGAAGCTATAACTGACAGTCTTTAACCTCCTTAAGCATCTGCCACTCGCATATCATCAAATAAGCTACAAATATGGCTAACTTCTTGTTTAATGCATCTACTACAATATTTTCCTTTCTAGACTTTTACTGCATGTCACAATTGTAGTACTTTAATAAGTCCATCGACCCCCACTAACACTTGCTAAGCTCTTTTATGGAGAATAAGTATTTGAGACTCTTGTGATCAGTGAAAAATTTAAATGTCTTGTCGCACAAATAATATCGTCATATCTTCTTGGTAAACACAATCACACTGCCAACTCAATGTCATGAGTTGGATAGCAGGTCTTATGGTGCTTCAATTGTTTGGATCCATATGCTATAACATCACCATGCTATATCACGACATGACCTAAACCTCACAATGATGTGTAGTAATGCACCATGTACCCAAACGACCCTTTAGGAATGGTCAGAACAGGCACCTAAGTGAATATCTCCTTCAGATCTTGGAAGCTCACCTCTCACAAGTCAATCCAGATAAATTTAGTATCCTCTAGTGTAAGCTTCATCAATGGTATAGCAGTCCTCCCCAAAACAAAACCTTTCACAAACCTTTGATAGTAGTCTATCAACTCCAAAAATTTGTGAACCTCAATAGGGGAAGTAGGCCTTGCCCAAATGGAAATTTCCTTGATCTTGGCAGGGTCAACTAATAGTCCCACCCTAAATATAATGCAACTAAGGAAAGCAACCTAGTTGAGCTAGAATTTGCACCTTTTGAATTCACCATTAAGCTACACTTTCCTTACTGTTTAAAGATAAGCCTTGTGCTTAGTATCATTCTTCAAATACACTAGAATGTTATCAATGAAGACCTATGAATCTATCAAAAAAAGGCTTGAACAACCAATTTATTATCTCCATAAATGCTACTAAAGCATTTGTCAATTAGAAAGGCATCCTAGTGAACTCATAGTGGCCATATCTCAACCTGATTGTCATCTTCACCATTTCTATCTCTCTAATTCTCAGATGATAATAATCTAATCGCAGATCAATCCTAAAAGTCACTTGTGTTCAATGCAACTAGTAAAATGGGTCATTAATTCTCAAGAGCTGGTACTTGTTCTTATTCTTCACTTTGTTCAACTCCTAGGAATTAGTACAAAGCCTTAAAAGCCATCCTTCTTTTTCACAAATAAGATTGGAGCTCCTCAAGGTGAGGTACTAGGTCAAGTAAAATCCAAGTTGAGAAGTTTTTGCAATTGAGTCTTTAGTTCCTTCAACTTGGTTAGCCCAGTCCAATAAGTGGCCATAGAAATTAGGGCTTTTCCTAAAACCAACTCAATAGAGAAGTCAACCTCTCTCTTTGCTGCAAGTCCATGAAGCTCCTCAAAAAAAAAAAAAAAAAAAAAAGCTTATGAACTCTCGAACAGCTAGGATATTCTCAAGCATAAATTCCTTTATTTTTGCTGTCAATACAATTGTTGGGAATCCTCAGTAACTGCTATGCAACAATTATCTAGTGTGCAACACCAACATCATTGGGAAGGTACTCTTGCTTACGCCACAAACTTTTAAAGGAGGTTGTTCGAGCATCACGAAGTGTACAATCGTCTTAGCACAATTAATACTAATATGGCAAGTAACTAACCAGTCTATACTAAGATAATGTCAAACTCTAGAATATTATGAGGGATACAATAATTGTCCACTCAAGCAACACTGTTAGCTTAATATAAATAATGTTCTCATAAACTCCAATGGCTTTGAAATAACCTTCAAGAATGTTACAAAGTGAGATGACACAAAAACAAAAATGTTTCACATTGGAATCGAATGAAACATAGGTGGGGTGATGAGAAATACAAATAATACCATGCACCAATTTGGGATAGTCATGAGCTCCTGCTCGGCCACTGCGTAGACTCATTATGAAACCTGAGGCCTTTATTGCCGAGTTTGCGCTGTTGATATCTGCCCCGGGTTACTACAATTGATGAATACATGTTGCTCTACTTGTCCTGCTTGAGGTGCTATGGCGGAAGAAGCTAATGAAGTAACAGGAACTGGAATTATTGATCTACAATCTCAAGAAATATAGCAAGTCTATTGGCAAAAGTAGTGTCCTATGTCCTTTGGCCTGCCAGTCTTCTTACTCTTATGATCTACCCATGGGTAATGTAGGAGTAATCTACTAAAGCTATCCTTTCCTAAACAAAGCATGCTTAATCAACTAAACACACTTTAGTACTACGTCGTACTCCACCAGGTCGAATGGTACGAATTGCATCTGGATTGCCATAGTTAAAGCATCTTGGAAATGTCAAGCCTTCTGGATGAGGATTGCCTTAGTCAAACCATACTCATCCAGTACTAGATAAGGGGAAAAATGCAAAAGGGATGTAAGGTGAGCTTCGTACTGAGCTACCATCATGGTCCCCCATGTGAATGTTAGAAATTTCACTCCCTTTCTCCCCTAACATAGGATGGAAAGAACTTATTGTTGAATCGTCACACAAACTCATCCCAGGTGATCACCTTTGCAGTGGTGCTAAACTCACAGTTGACCATTTTCCACCCCTGGTTTTCCTCTCCAATAAAGCAACTTAAGGTCAAGTGGACTTTACCCTCATTCTTGCATTTGATAACTTAAAAAGATTTTTCAATGTTGTCCATCTAGTCATCGACAAGCATAGGATCAGGAAATTCAGGAAACTTTAGGATCCTTTGATCCATGAAATCCCTCATAAGGTGGTGCCCTTTATCCTAAGGGTGGGAGTGATCTCTAGCCATTGGGGTGGTTTCCTTTCCTAGTCCCAATGCCTAGGCACTATGTCCTAGAGTTCACTATGGAACTTCACTATCTCTTCCACATTGGTGCCTTGAGCTGCACCGTAGGACCCATCAGTGTTCACACTCTTGGTCTAAGACATCTACAAAAGATTAGCAAACAAGTGTTTAGAATTCTTACCCATTGTAAGTGCTACACAACACGATGGCTCTAGACCTAGCACATCCCAAATATCCTAATCTCTTAATCACTTGACGAGCCTTAATATTCCTTAAATATTTGGCCCTAAGTCCACAAGCTTTTTTTTATAGAATCTTGTCTCTCTGATACTATAATTGTAGCAATGTGGACCCGGGGTACTTGAACCTAGCCTTGACCACTCACAGAGAAATCTTAAAACCTTAAATACTCATTATAAAAAAAGTAATAATATATAAAATATCCATCAACAACTATTTTCTCAAACCATGAGGTAAAAATAAAATGTTTGATATATTCAAAACCACAAAGATACAGCCTTGTAAATAATTGAGTATCTCTATTAAAATAGTAAAAGTAAATTCTCGTAAACTCTTAATAAGTAAATGCCAGATTCTAGGATCATCTACTTGCATGCTCCTTAGGAAAGACTCAATCTCCAATTAGCTCTCTAATTTTCTACTATTGTGGAGCCAATAAAATATAATGGTAAGCCCAAAACTCAACAAGTAATATAGTCAATAATATTATATCAATAAGATAATATCAGATGACTATACTATGATATACAATAATAATAATAATAATAATACCATATGTCAACCATACGCTATCGGAGACTATATGACATATTGTAAATGTAACTAAAATATACAACAAGAATCAACTGCCAAGGTTACCCCAAAGCCAAAGTATCATGAATGTAACCAAGATTCTACAAAATCTAAACATTAATGAAAATATAGGTTCTAGTGAACCTATCTTAATAGAAGTCGCTATAATATGTATATTACAAGTAATCTTCTTAGATCTTATTATGTGACTGTGTGACGGACCAGCCATATTCCACCACATATGGCCGCCGTCAAGCCTAGCCTTTGCGTCATATACAGTATAAATATTAATTAGGTGGACATAAAATTTTTTTTTCTTTTCTTTTAAACACACCCTATCACGTACATAGGATCTCTTAAGGCTGAACTCCTTGTGTTGGCCATTAAGGTTTTAACTCCACATTAAGGTTGGTCGACACGAAGTCCTTGACATGATATGAGATGCTACTAGAAATATCAACTTCATTCTTCCATATTATAATTATGAAAACATGCTAACATTCATAAATTCTTTTACAGCAGAACTGTTTTACAAATCCTTTTCAAAATATCAAAAGAAATACATCAATTCTTTCACTGATCAGCTCTTACCAGCTATGCCATCTAGTTACTTCATATGACTCTACTCAATTTCGTCCTCCATAAGCTTCTCATCATCTGAAAAATGGCAAGAGTGAGTTACAAAACTCAGCAAGGTACCCACATGTAGAAAACATTAATCATACATATAATCGGATCAAAGTAGAGGTTCAAAATATAAACTTAGCATATGAAAAGTTATCGTAGCAATTCTTCTTAGGTTCAGAAATCATTGTTCTTCATCTTACTATATTAACTTTAGAAAATTTATAAAAAGTCGAACGAAATACTTATCATCTTTAGGGATCAGACGGGAGCGGACAACATTGAGGAAGGGTTGTGTGCTATCCCACAACTTAGAGCTGTATCCTCTCATTATACTTCCCAAGGCGGGAGGTAATGCCTTTAACCCGACATATGGGGCCGTAGTCCGAAAGCCTTATGCTATCAAAAAATTTTCCCGTGGCCTAGGGGCAGTCCTCGAGGGTCACTCCAATATCCTTCATCCATCTTTAATAGCAAGTTTAATGGAAACTCGATTCTTGGTTCATATCTTTTAGTGGCCATTCATCATACTTCAAAAGTCGGAAGTCGTAGAGCTCCACTTGCTGTCCGGATTACATACATTTTTTCTTGTACTTATAGCCTTTGTTCTTAACTTCAAACAATTAAAATCCGTAAAGCCTTTCCTTTAACATCTTAAAACCGAAGGTCTTTTGTCAAAATATTAGAAGTCTTACTTATCAAAGCCGGAAGTCTTTCCTCAAAATCCGGTTTCAAATCATTGATCTTATACGTCGCTTTACAAGCCGGTTTCAAATTCATGGGACAAATTCCGATTTCAAAATACATGCTCTTAAGGCTGGTTCAAATTTCATCATGCAAAGGGGCCGAACTTGATTTCATGAAAAGGGGTTGAACTTGATTTCAAGCGAAGGGGCCGAACTTGATTTTATGTTCAAATGGCCAATTTTGATTTCATCATGCAAAGGGGCCAAACTTGATTTCATGTTTAAATGGCCGGTTTGGATTTTATCATGCAAAGGGGCCGAACTTGATTTCATGTTCAAATGGCCAGTTTGCATTTCAGTTTGGCTTTCATACTCAAAGGATGCCGGATTGGATTTCAAGTGGAAGGCCAGACTTGATTATGCATTAAGGGGGGTTGATCTCGTTTTCATTATGCAAGGGTGGCCGATTTCATTTTTATACAAGGGAAGGCCGGTAACATTTTCTTACAAAGGAAGGCCAGTTTCATTTTCTTACAAGGGAAAAGCCGATTTAGATTTCATGCTCCAAGGTGGCCGATTTCGATTTTCATGGCATAATTGCCGAATACCTTTCTTTTAACAAAGCCGGAGGTCATTTATCAAAAGCCGAGGTCATATATCAAAAGCCGAAAGTCTTTTTTCTCAAAGGCCGGAGGTCTTTTATCAAAAGTCGGAGGTCGTTTTCTTAAAATCGGAGTTCCTTTCATCAAAAGCCGGAAGTCTTTTTCTTAAACATGCAATTATCGAAATTCATGCAAATCGACAAATAACCATACTTCGTGCATAAAGAAACTAAACATCATGAATAACAGGGCTTCTTTTAAACATGCGGTTAACAAAGATTCTCCCTTAAATCAAACGATCAGAACAAATATCATACATACCGTAACATGAGTTCATAAAAAATCAGACATACATGCGTCGCAAACATGCATATACTTGCATTAAACTTATGATCATAAAAAAAGGTGAGTACTCTTACCTGGAATTGCCCATCAACTTCTTACTCATGTCTGGCATGGAATTCCTCCCTTCCTTTCTTTCTTCTCTGACTCCTTACTTTTAAACTCGCTCCCAATCCCCGCAGCCAAATATTTATCGGCGATGGGGTGGTTGAGAGAAGGTGGGGTAGGTCACCTACTATGATATTTTATTCATATCGTCTCTTCTCGAGAATTCCAGAGATTTCTAGAGTAGGTGGAAGTAGGTAAGAGTAGTTCACCTACTCATTACTGGCCACTCCAGCCTTAGGTAAAACCGGTTAATTTTTCATTTTGCCCTCTTTCTTCTCCGATTTACTTTCGTAAATGTTTTATAGAAGCCTTATTATCCATCTATTCCGGTCGTCAGTATTACACTCTGGTCAATATTTCTGAATTCGATCAATACTGATATTCCCAGTCAACAATCAAATCAGGCCATCATCAATTCCTCCCACCACTACGGCCAGTTATCTTCTTACTCTGGCCTCCTTCATTCCTTTTCGGTCAACTGGCATTGACCGGTTAAATTCTCGCTCACATTTTTCGGTCAATAGGTGTTGACTAGATTACATTCTTATTATATTCTCCGGTCAAAAATCACATAATTTTGGTCAACTTAACTACCCCGTCTTGCCTTCTAGTCTTATAATTGCTCCCTTTATTACTTTCGGTAAATTGACGTTGACCGGATAAGTACCCTTCTCATTTTTGGTCAACTGGCGTTATCGGATAAACTTTCTTTTACTTATTGATTATATTGACTTAATAACCGGGACTTTCTATGATTTAGAATCTGGCCGTTATAATCTCCCCCACTTATAGAAATTTCATCCTCAAAATTTAACGATCCTCACAATCTCATATGAGAAGGGATAATTCTTCCAAATTTCCTTCCAGCATTCCAAGACATATTCTTTTTATAAGAAGGTCTTTTTTAGAGAAACTAAATCAGTCGGATTGTCTTTACTCTTTATACATAAGGTTTCTTTCTTACTAGGGCTTTACCACAAGGCTATCTCCCGATTTTACATAATGATTGAACCTAATAAATCTACTTGTTGTGGTAATCCACTCAACTTTTAAAATAAGTTCCTTGATTGACTATTTCAAATGAATAGATAGACTCTCATTTCGATTCATCCTATGTTTCAAAGATGATCATTCATTTGGATTCTCACTATATCCTGGAATTTGCAAGTGAAGGCCCACACAATTTCACTGCGCTACTCTGATTAAAACAGTTCTAGGATAGTCATACTATGAAGACAATTCCACAATCCTCAGACTACAGTCACATTCCGAGTTACAATCATAACGATCATTCGAAGAGTCAACATAACTTTAAATCATTACCCAAAATTTTAAGATCCCAATTACTTAGTAACCTCAAGATCCTGTTGGCATACCAGTAAGCTAACTGATTCCAGCCGAACACGTCTTCTATGATTACGATAAGTGGGTCACCCTAATCATAAGAACTTCATATTTCATCAAACACGGTTTTATCTCCCTATTCAAGAACATAGCATCCTATCACCCAATCATTTGGACTTACTCGCGATTTATCTTTCATATCTCCTATGAAATTTCAAAGACATACAAGTCCAAAACTCGCAACATCAATTGCCAACATTGATGCCTGCTTTCCCAACAAAAATATCAAGGTTCACTTTCTCAACCTTTAAATAGGTCTGCCCACGTGCAACATCATATGATCATCCCTTTTAATGGTACAACTATTTTGGTTCTTAAAACTTTAGGTAATGACTATCTTCAAAGACAAAGCCATAAGTTCTCAAAGCGGAGACTTTAATTGTTAATTCTGACTTACATATGGAGTAACACTAATCATGAACTTCTCCCCCACTTAAATCAAAGGTATCTACCTATCATAATGTGAGAGTAACATAACCTTAATGTTTCTCAAAGGCATTACATTCCACGATAACTTATCAGACCCATCAGGGATAATCCCAAATGACATGAATGTCAATTACCTCCATCCGATCTCCGAAAACTACTGTTTATCTTTCATTCTAACAATTACAAATTTCTCTAAGTCAAACGTCTCACTTGAATTATAGTCCATGAAGAATAATTGTCGGATTACTTAATAACTTCGGCTAGACCCAAGATGACCATACGCTTTCACGACACTAATTGCCATCACTTAAAATCTTATAGATCCCAAGATCATGCTACCAAAGGGCTACAAGCCTACAGGGCATTTCCTTCACTAAACTCGCATTCCTTTGAATTTATCTATGAAGTCACCTCAACATAGGCCCGAATATGGCCAAAAGATCCAACCCATAGAATTTCATGAAATACCAATGGACCTACAAAACCCAAATGGCGTTTTCTGGACTTCATAGTGGCAATATCCTCATTTTTGAAATTCATGAACAACCTTATCGGTCCGTCTTATCTACCTCGAAGGTTCTGGGGTATTTCATAATGATACCAAAGCCTATACTTCCATGGCTCTGCATGGAACTCTCAACAATTACAGTCGACTTCGACACAACCTCGAATTATCGGTCAACAGATAAGTCAACCTAATATTCCTTCTATAATCATCCTCAAATAGTCACACGGTGGAAGCCCCTCAATGACAACAAAATAACTTCAAGATGCGGCCGCATATACTAATTAGACTTAACAGAGATTCTCATCTAATGTTCCATAGGAAGACGTCATCAATCTCTTGATACCTTGATCAATTCAAACTTATGCCTTAGATCCCCCAACTCGATTGCCGGATGTCATCCTTTACCAATCCAATAGTAATAGTACTGCAGTTCGTCCACTGAACTACTATTAAGATCAAATTAAGACTTGGTACCTTAGCTAGCTCAAGTTCATACCTAAAATCATACAATTCAATTCCAAGATTCATACATAAACATCCACTCTGATAAGTCTTTTGTTCTTCCAAGTACTAGGTCACTTTTGCCTCCATTACAAAGCTTAGGTCTCCTAATTGCACATAACTCAAAACACAATGCAAACATGGGTTTGGAATCCCCAAAATGACACCAGATTACAATATTAAGCCCAAAGGCCTTACCTCCTATCGCGACAGGTGATACTTAATACTTTAAGTTAATATCTTAGAACCCTGATCTAAAACATTGAACCTCTTCGCCCCCCGTCCATGGATAAGGACGTCCCTAAATCTTACAATCAAACCAACCATTCTTGAAACATGCTCCCGAGAGTCTCATCAAACAAAGTATTCATCTTTAAAGCTTTCATAGGCACATAGGACAATACCTCTTAATCCTCAAGACCCATGATCTTCTTCACGTCAACTAACCGAAGTCAACTTCACTTCCTATTTAACATGGGGCAAGATGCCATACCTTCTACTAGACATGGGGTCTTCGCACTGCCATCTTAAGTCTAAAAATCCACATCGTCAATCCTTAATATAACTCGAGGCTATCCAAAAGTCCAAACACTTAAACATTTTTCCAAAACAATCACGAATTATTATCCTAGGACTTGATATACCCGAAATTTACTCCAGTCATACCAATCTCGAGCCGATGGCTCCCTACTGGACCTTAACAGTTTTGCCTTCTTCGAGGGTCCTCCCCTAGCACTGGCTCTTGAAGCCAGATTAAAAGTCCTCTAGGTCCGGAGGGTTGTTAGACTGGACGACTCGTTTTCCTCTATTAGACATTTCCTAAGCAACAACTTTGATTTCTGAAAGGAACACTTTGGTTAGACTACTAGCCAATGGCAGCTAACGCATAGTACTCTGTCCTACGCATAAGTATTGTTAACCTCCTTCAGCCTTAACTAATCATGTCCTAAGTTTCCGTATCGATTTAGATCGAACCTAAAGCATCTCAATTTTTTTCTGATACCAACTGTGACGGATCGGCCATATTCCACCACATACAGCCACCGTCAAGCCTAGCCTTTGTGTCATATACAGCATAAATATTAATTAGGTAGACATAAATTTTTTTTCTATTCTTTTAAACATACCCTATCATGTACACAAAATCGCTTAAGGCCGAACTCCTTGTGTTGGCCATTAAGGTTTTAACTCCACATTAAGGTTGGTCGACACGAAGTCCTTGACATGTCATGAGATGCTACTAGAAATATCAACTTTATTCTTCCACATTATAAATACGAAAACATGCTAACATCCATAAATTCTTTTATAACGGAACTATTTTACAAATCCTTCTCAAAACATCAAAAGAAATACATCAATTCTTTCACTGATCAGCTCCGTCCAGCTATGCCATCTAGTTACTTTATATAACTCTACTCAATTTCGTCCTCCATAAGCTTCTCATCATTTGAAAAATTGTAAGAGTGAGCTACAAAGCCCAGCAAGGTACCCACATGTAGAAAACATTAATCATACATATAATTGGATCAAAGTAGAGGTTCAAAACATAAACATAGCATATGAAAATTTATCGTAACAATTCTTGTTAGGTTCAGAAATCCTTGTTCTTCTTTATACTATATTATCTTCAGAAAATTCATAAAAAGCCGAACGAAATACTTATCATCTTTAGGGACCGGATGAGAGCGGATAACATCGAGGAAGGATTGTGTGCTACCCCTCAACCTATAGCCATATCCTCTCATTATGCTCCCCGAGGAGAGAGCTAATGCCTTTAACCCGGCATACGGGGCCGTAGTCCGAAAGCCTTATGCCACCAAAAATTTTCCCCGTGGCCCAGGGGCAATCCTCGAGTGTCACTCCAATATCCTTCATCCATCTTTAATGACAAGTTTAATAGAAACTCGATTCTTGGTTCATATCTTTTAATGGCCATCCATCATAGTTCAAAAGTCGAAAGTCGTGGAGCTTTACTTGCTGTCCGGATTACATACATTTTTCCTTATTCTTATAACATTTGTTCTTAACTTCAAACAATTGAAGTCCGTAAAGCCTTTCTTTTAACATCTTAAAACCGAAGGTCTTTTGTCAAAATATTAGAGGTCTTACTTATCAAAGCCGGAGGTCTTTCCTCAAAAGCCGGTTTCAAATCATTGATCTCATACGACGCTTTACAAGCCGGTTTCAAATTCATGGGACAAATTCCGATTTCAAAATACATGCTCTTAAGGTAGGTTAAAATTTCATCATGCAAAGGGGCCGAACTTGATTTAATGTTCAAATGGCCGGTTTGGATTTCATCATGCAAAGGGGCCGAACTTGATTTCATGTTCAAATGGCCAGTTTGGATTTCATACTCAAAGGTGGCCGGATTGGATTTCAAGTGGAAGGCCAGACTTGATTATGCATCAAGGGGGGTTGATCTCATTTTCATTATGCAAGGGTGGCCCGTTTCATTTTTATACAAGGGAAGGCCGGTAACATTTTCTTACAAAGGAAGGCCAGTTTCATTTTCTTACAAGGGAAAAGCCGATTTAGATTTCATGCTCCAAGGTGGCCGGTTTCGATTTTCATGGCATAATTGCCGAATACCTTTCTTTTAACAAAATCGAAGGTCATTTATCAAAAGCCAAAGGTCATATATCAAAAGCCGAAGGTCTTTTTTCTCAAAGGTCAGAGGTCTTTTATCAAAAGTCGGAGGTATTTTTCTTAAAATCGGAGTTCCTTTCCTTAAAAGCCGGAAATTTTTTTCTTAAACATGCAATTATCAAAATTCATGCAGATCGACAAATAACCATACTTCATGCATAAAGAAACTAAACATCATGAATAACAGGGCTTCTTTTAAACATGCGGTTAACAAAGATTCTCCCTTAAATCAAACGATCAGAACAAATATTATACATACCGTAACATGAGTTCATAAAAAATTAGACATACATGCGTCGCAAACATGCATATACTTGCATTAAACTTATGATCATAAGAAAAGGTGAGTACTCTTGCCTGGAATTGCCCATCAACTACTTACTCATGTCTGGCATTGTGACGGAACGGATTTTTTTTTTCCTCAAAAGCTTCCGTCAAACAGATAACATAATTAACGATCTAATTAAGGCAAAACTTCTGCAAAAATTTCGGCAGAGTCTCCTTTGTAACTGGATGAAAATCCAAAAATACAAACCTGTAATATTCATCCATAACAAGCACACAACTATCCATCATTCACAATTCCTACAACAATCATTCACAGGATCCTATGTGCCATCCATGGCACAAATCCAATAAAGCAATTACTATTCTAACAGATAAACAGCGAGATGCCATCTAGGACCTGCACAAAAAATCCAGAGTATAGCGAAAGTACACTACAACCTGCAGAAGCATAGCATATTCTCTTTTACTATCATACATATCATGAGCTTTCTTTACAAAAATTCACAAGTTCTATAACATCAATAAACGTGGAATCGGTATTCAAGATCACACTTCTAGCTAGGTCGTTGCACCCACAAGCTCTTCAAAAATTGGCTTCACGATGCTCTAAGTCCTCAAAAAGCCTTCAGAAGCTTTTCCCTGGTCTACTCCTGTTCGTCAGGCAAGAGCTCTACTGTCTCATCTGGAAGTGGGGAAAAACACTAAAACAGTGAGCCGAGGCCCAGCAAGGTACATGCATATGCACAGTAAAACCATGATGCAGAACAGTCATGTAACGGTGCAGAACAGAACGGTTCAGACAGAAGGTAATTCAGGAAACATGAAAATCATACTTTGACAGTAATACCTTTCACATATCAGAAATCAGTTCTCGGTAAACAGAATCGGTAACAGTAAACTGTAATCAGTACAGTAACCAATAACGGGAATCAGTAAACAGGAGCCAATAACAGAAATCGGGAATCAGGCATCGGAAAGCAGTAACATATCAGAACAGTACAGAACTTGCTAGCGTACCCTACTAGCCGAGGGGGCGAGTGATCGAGGATAGATTGTGTTCACTCCACACAATCCAAGGCCAGAAACAGGGGTATCCCATCTCGAGGGATCGGAACAGGGGGCCACCCGAAGGTAGGCCGGTAACAGAAATTTCCTCCTGACCGTAACGCCCCGAGGGCAGGGCGGACCACAAATAACTCCATGGACAGAG
>JAODPA010061878.1:0-11127 GCA_025585075.1 Nepenthes mirabilis | reverse complement strand
TAATAATAATAATGTTGCGTCCTCGGATCCTTACTTTGACTAGGACGAGGATCCGACAGCAATACAAGTCAATGTGTAAGTGGAAAGAAAGAGAGTGAGAGTATGAGGACTATGAAAAGAAGATTTTTTACGTGGAAACCCTCCTTGTGAATAAAGAAGGGAAAACCACGGGACTTTTGTCCGAAAATCAATCTCACTATGCTGTTATGAATTACAGATGGATTACAGAGCAATGCAAATCCTTTCTCTCCCTTCATTTTCTCTCTCTATAACTTCTGGGTAGGTTGTACATGTGGCGTTGACATATTTTGAAGTCAGCCGCCAACTCCACCAACCTTGTCCTTTGCATTAGGAATGTGGCGTGGACGCTAACTGACCTCTCGTGAAGTCATATCTACAGTGATCGATCATGTGCGCAGGTCATCATCCTTCATATGGTTTGACAGGTCTACTACCAAATTTCTGGGGCGTAGCTTTACTAGGCGCGGCTGAGGTTCGGGGCCATCCTGAGTCTGTGGGCTTTCGCGGGTTTCTAATTTGTCACGCCGCTCTGGCCGGCCCTTTCACCTGGGCCCCTTGGGCCCACTGGGTCCCTATGGTGCTAGGGTCCATCCACGGGGAAATAGACCTTATTAATGGGTCTCTAGTTTCAATACCCATCACTAGCCCCCCATGTCTGGGCCAACTTGTAGTCGAAGCCTGGCATGTTCGGTTTGGGCCAAGTTGGTCACTACAATGTCCTCCTCGAGCTACGCTATGTTTTGTCTTATTCTGACATCGCATTTTTTCTGATGTCGCTCCATTCCCAGGCAGTCTAACGTTGCGCCTTCCCCAGGCAGTCTGATGTTGCACCTTCCCCATACCACCGTGCAGGCTTTTCAGGTGTCTTGAAGGTTTTTCTTCCCCATGAATTATGGATTCCGGGAAGCATGTCAGATTAAGCGAGGGTAAGGCGCCAGTTGGCCTATAAATAGGTGGGCTTCTTGACTAGTGGGGTTCATCCTTTGGTCGATTTCGAGGGAATCATGCGAAGGCCTTGATGTGCTCCGCCTTCAATGGGAGCCCTTAAAGGAATTGGATAGACTAGTTAGAGACGTGAAATTTCTGATGAAGACCGTCCTCATGCCCTTACTATGGGCCATTCTCGAAATTAATGAGGATGGCTTGGCCACTCTGCAGTTATCATGCGTCTCCCTTCATGCTGTGGCGTTCTCTTGTGCAATGGTAGATCATGGTGGATCCATCACTGGACGCCTTGGCTCTGGAGTGACGAGCCGCTCATGGTCTCCACTTTACTTGAACCGCCGTTTGTACCATTTGGAGAGGATGTGAAGGGCTGCTCCAGTGGCTTTGGCTTGTTGGGTTACCGACGATGAGCTATTTCTTCCCCATCATGCTCAAAGAATCTGGAGCAGTCCGTCCAAGGCTTATGCCCCATATTATATTTTCTGCCTTTTTCTTGTACTTTTGCTATTGCAAGCTGCATACTTGTAAATGAACTTTGATTAATAAAAGTAATAGTTTTTACCTTTACTCCTTTTACTTGTTGTATGAATCTTCTCCTCCTCTGGTATGCCTGAGGGGCATGGACAGCTCTTATGTGAAGGGTGCTTTCATTAGAGGTCCGCTCGTCCCTTCGTTTTTATGGCTTTGTCTAATTTTCACTTGAAGTTGATGTTTGCATTTTTCTCTTGCTAGTGTCCGCGGACAATAGTCCAGGGTATGCGGATCAGAATGTCCGCGGACATCTAGAGACTTGTTCATGACCCAAAACGTTCGAGAGACTTTTTGGACTCTAAGCATCTTTGCACAATCTGTGATGGTGTCCGCGAACTTTCGTATACATCTTTAGGTATTTTCGGGACCAAAGTCCTCATCGAGAGTTTGCCTGCAGACCTTCCTTGAGTTCGAGATGTTGGTCTGCGCCGCCGTTTTTGGCCATTAAGGCGCATAAAATGCGCATCGTTCTAATTGATAGTGCTTCAGGAAGCTAAAGGCTCAATAACTTTGATGACATATGGGTTGCCGACACGTGGATAGGGTGATGATGGTGCACACATTTTGCTTTTTTGCCATTTTCAAATACCACGATTTGACTCCACCTCCATTTTATGTGACCCGAGGAATTCCTCTTCAAATCCTTGGGTTGTGTTCTTCAGGATTTCACTTTCTTCTCAATTTTTCCCGTGTTCTCTCTGTTTTTCCTTCAAATTCCAATGGCTCCTGAGGTCAAAGATCTCGCTTCCACCATTACTCTGGACAAATTTGAGGCCATTCAGGCCAAATACCAGGTTCTCGACTCAATGGCTGTGGTGATTCTAGAGCCCCATGAGATGGCTTGTAGCCCACTGGATGGCTTCATTACCATCTATGAAGTCCACCTCAAGAGTTGGCTTTGCTTTCCCACCCCAGAGGAGCTTTATCTCATCATGAAGGTGCTCGAGATACCGTTCGTTAGGTTGTAGCCTAATGCCGTCAGGTACCTCGTTTCGATCTGCATTTGTGCTTGTTGCCATGGCAAGTTGCTCGAAGTCGCAATGGTGAAGGTGATATTTCGCTTTACTCATAACTTAGACTGGATTGTCCCACCCCCTGTTCCGAGTTTACTGTCATGAGCGGTAGCAATCCGAATTCCACGAAGAAGTGGAAGGATAAGTTTTTTTTCTAGGGGTCCAAAGCACTTGAAATCTTTCCAACGCTTGGGGCAACATAGAGGGAGATCCTTCTACAAGGGAGAGGAAGGTCACTCAGGAGGTTGTGGACTTGGTGCTGGCCAACCTCGACACCTTCAATCAAAATAAGCAGAATATTTAGTTGTGGCCTGCGAACTTAGAGAAGGCCAAGTGGGGAACCCATAATGAGGGATATGGCGTCCCTATTGGCTCTGTTGTTGCCGTCGTCCCCTTGAAGAAGAAGAGGCTGAGAAAGAAACAAGCATCTCTGAGAATTGAGGAGCCGTCCAAGCGGCCAAGAAAAAGTTGTCGGATAGAAGTTTCAAAGCGTCCGGTGTCCATTGTTGATTACCCCTTATCCAATGACGAGGACTTAGATGTGGCCCCCCTCGTGAGGAGGCCAAGACCTCAGCCTGACATTGCTGAATCCTCGGGGCATCCTTCTGATCTCATTAGGCAGTCTACTGGTCTTCCTATTGCTCGATCTTCTATTAGAGAACCCATACCTGATCTCCCCTCTATTTTTACCGGCAAGGTCTCAGAGTGGCTTAATAACCCACTTGAGGATACCACTGGGGAGGAGATAGTGAGGGAGCCCGAGGAAGCAGTGATGATAACAATTACGATGACTGCAGAAACTGCAGAGGCTGAGGGAAATTGTGTTGCTAACCAGCCTGCTGTTGCATCTTCCGAGCTCTCGTGCCTTGCCATTCAAATTTACAGCCTGATAATTATTTCATCCGCGGCGCACGAGGAGTCCCTGGTTGAGGAGGGCACAGGGACTTCCTGTTTAGCTGAAGTCCAAGCTGGGGCCGAGGACCATGCCGAAGCGGCTGAGCCCCCAATTTCGGATGATACTGCTGTCGTGCTTGAGGCCAAGGATGAAATTCCTGTGGTGTAGGAGGTCACAACTAATAGGGTCGAGAAGGTTGAGATCCCAGGGGATATGAGTACTTCAGTTGGCTCTTTTGTAGCCATTGTACTGTCTCACGCTGCTTTCGATTTTGTCTCCTCCTGGCAATGTCTTACTAACCTATTTTGGTCTTTGCAGCTTCAAGAGATGGCCAACGACCTTGGTGCGATTATTACTGAGGCTGCCCATGCTTACACGGAACTGGAAGCCTCAAGGCCCCTTACTGTGGCCAACAAACTCAAGGGGGTTGAACTTGTTGTTGCTAAGGGAAACATTGCTTCCCTTGAAGACACTTTGCAGCTTCAACAAGTTTAGTATAAACTGTTGAGGGATCGAAACCTCCAACTGGAGGAAATACTGAGGGCTTCAGTGAAGGCCATAGATATTGCTCCAGTGTTAGAGGGTAAGTATTGGGACGGCATCAACTTGTGTCGTCGAGTGGAGAAGCTGTTGAGTCCTTGATTTCTTACAGCCGTCTTTGATAATCGAAACGCCATCGCTACTTGCAGAGAAGACTTGTATGGCCTCCCAGGGAGGAATGGACCTCCCAGCCCTCCTATGGCTAGGCCATCAAGTCGCCTCGAGATCTCTGGGCAGCTGGAATCCTCGAAGCAAGTGGAGTCCTGTAGTCCCGAAGGATAGCAGCAGGAGGGCACTCCTTAACCTGGACCTTTTGAAGGCTGATTGCTCATAGTTTCCCTTTTTTCTCTTTTATATATATATATATTGCTGTACACATATTGGTTACATCAATGTGAAGCTTGTGGTTTCAATGCGAATATTGGAATGTTTGGTTCTTTTACGTCATGTTTGCAAGAAATTCGTGACCTTATATCGGCGTGATGTCTGAATTGTTCGACCATCTTAAGCTAAAGATGCTATCCCCAGGGTCGTTGCATGCTTGCTGTTTTTAGCCTCCTAAGTTTTAAGTTCAATCTCTAAGGTTGCTTAGTATCATAGCTAAATTTTAGTCTGACCTCTCGGGCCACTCGGATACAACTGAGTTTCGAGTACGACTTCTTAGGCCTCTCGGACACAGCCGAGTTTCAAATACGATCTCTTGGGCCGCTCGAATAGAGTCGAGTTTCAAAGCAAGCGAAAGGGTTGCTTCCACTTGACTTAGGGGCAGCCTAGGTCTTGTGAGTTAATGAGATGACATGAAGCACTCAATGATATGCAAAATAAGAAATAGGAGAAAGAGATTTTATTATACCAATGAAACATATTACAAACACATTCGAATGATGAGTTTTGCCTTACCTGGCCATCCGTGCATTTATTGATAGTATCTTTTGAAGTGCGTGGCATTCCACGTCCGGGGGACCAATCTGCCTTCTTAGGTACGCAATTTGTAGGCCTCATTTTAAAGGATTGGAACGACCCTTCCCAATTCGGGGAGAGCTTATTCTGGCCGATATTTTTGCCCGTTGCCCCTATGCTTCTCAACACTAGGTCTCCTATCTCGAACTGTCACACCTTCACTCTTTTATTATAATATCAGGCAATCCTTTGTTGGTATGCCACGGTTCTCAGTCGTGCTTGTTCTCGAACTTCTTTGAACACATCAAGATTCTCTCAAAGCCTCTGATTATTGTCGATCAGACTGAAACACTCTACACGAAGGCTTGGAAGCACGACTTCCACTAGAATAACTGTCTCTACCCCATAACAAAGGCTGAAAGGAGTCTCCCTCATGGGTTCCATTGGGGTTGTTCTGTACGACCGGAGTACGGACAGCAATTCATGCACCCACGAGCCCCCGGAGTCCTCTAGTTTCGTCTTAAGTCCATGTAAAATAGTTCGGTTTGTGATTTCCACTTGCCCGTGGCTTTATGGGTATGTGACCGACGTATGTATCAACTTGGTTCTCAGGCTAGTGCAGTATCTGGTGAATTTCTTCCCAGTAAATTGGGTCCTATTGTAAAGCACAATGCACTCAGGAATTTCGAACCTGCATACAATGTTCTACCGGACAAACTCCGTTGCGTTCTGCTCTACAATCTTTGCCAATGGTACCGCCTCGACTCACTTGGTAAAATAGTCAATCCTAACGATTAGGAATTTTCTCTGTCCGGTCGCTACTGGGAGAGGTCTGAGGATGTCAAGTCCCCATTGGGTGAAGGGCCATGGTGATTGCAGTGCTCGAAATTCTTTGTGGGGTTGGTGAGTAAAGTTACCATAAATTTGACAGTTTTCACACTTGCGCACGAAGTCCATGGCGTCGTATTTTATGGTCGGCCAATAGTACTCTTACCTCATGAGCTCAAAGGCTTGATTCTTTCCCCCAATGTGGGATTCACAAACTCTGAGGTGTACCTCTTAGAGGGCGTATTCTGCCTCCTCGGGAGAGAGACACCTCAAATAAGGGGCTGAGAATCCTTGCCGGTACAACTGGCCGCCCATAATAGTGTACCATTCCGCTATCTTCTTTACTTTCTTGGCTGCGTCTGCGTTCTTAGGTAATGTTCCTTCGGACAGATACTGTAAGTAGGGAGTCATCCAAGTGTCGTTACTTGAGATCTGCATCACTTCTGGCGCGGGGTCCTCAATGCTTGGCCTGTTTAGAACTTCCCTCATGCCTCGGGCATATTGCTTTGTGTCTCCGAAAGCTACTACTCTTACCAACGTGTCAGCCTTCCCGTTCTCTTCCCTCGGGATTCGAACGAATTCAATCTTCTCAAAGTCCACGATCATACCCTTGACCTTTGAGGGGTATTTGGAGAGCTGTGGGCTATTAAGCTCAAAATACCTGCAGACTTGGTTGACGACCAATTCGGAGTCACTGTAAACAATCAGATTTTTAGCTAAGCATTCCCTGGCTAATCGGAGTCCTGCTACCAACGCTTCATACTTCGCAGCGTTGTTTGTGGCCGAGAACCTAAGAGTCATCGAATACTTGATCTCTGATCCCTCGAGCGTGCGTTGCACAATGCCTGCTCCACAGCCGTCCTTCATTGAAGAATTGTCCACATGTAATGTCAACGTCATCGCTTCACTTTGCTCGCTTGCACCACAATGGTCTGCATCACCAAGGGCTGGTGTCGTTGTCTCAACAACAAAATCCACAAGGACCTAACCTTTTAAGACAGGCATTAGACAAAATTCTATGTCGAACTTACCCAACTCAATGGCCCACTTGACCAGTCGTCCTAACACCTCGAGCTTCAATAGAATGGCTCTCAACGGTTGATCCGTCAAGACAACTACTTTATGTGCCTGAAAATATGGTCGAAGTTTTTGAGCAGAGTATACCAGCGCCAAGGCAACCTTCTCCGTGTGTGGATACTCGATCTCTGGGTCAGCCAAGGTCTTGCTCACGTAGTAGACAGGCCATTATCTATCATTCTGTTGTCGTACCAGCACTAAGTTTAAGGTCGTGTCAGACACAATAAGGTACAAATATAGCTCCTCACTTGGTTGGAGACAGGCTAAGAGAGGAGAACTTGATAGATAGTCTTTGAGTCCTCCGAATGCCTCATCGCAATCATTATTCCATTGAAAATCGTTGGTCTTCGTCCCTCTTAGTACCTTAAAAATTGGCAAGTGCCTCTTGGCCGATTTGGCCAAGAAAATGAGAGAGATCTGCTACTCTTCCGATGAGTTTCTAGACTACCTTTATTATTCGAGGAGATTTCATATCAAGAATGGCCTTGATCTTTTTAGGGTTAGTTTTAATCCCTCGATGTGAAACAAAATAGCTTCGGAACTTCCCAGACTCCACTGCAAATGTACACTTGCTTGGGTTGTGCTTCATTTGGTGAGCCCTGAGCACGTTGAAGGTCTCGGCTAGGTCCTAGATGTGGTTACCATTTATTTTGCTTTTGACAACCATGCCATCTACATAGACCTCCACATTCTGGTCAATCTGGTCCTTGAACATTTTATTCATAACCCGCTGGAAAGTCGCTCCCCCATTCTTAAGGCCAAAAGGCATCACTTTATAATAGTATGTCCATTGGTCCATCTTGAATGACGTGTGCTCCTCATCATCGAGGTTAATTTTTATTTGGTTGTAACCTGAGTACACGTCCATAAAACTTAAAAGTTCATAGTTGGACGTCGAGGTTACAAGTTGATTGATTCTGGGAATTGGGAAGTTGTCCTTGAGGCAAGCTTTATTGAGGTTTATGAAGTCTACGCATATTTTTCACTTCCGATTATTCTTTTTTACCATGACAAAATTCAATAGCCAATCCGGGTACTACGCCTCTCGGATAAATCCGGCATCTAGGAGCTTCTTTACTTCTTCACATATGGCTACTAGCTTCTCCGCTCAATAGTTTCTACACTTTTTTCTGACAGGCTTGTGACGAAGATCTATGCCCAATTTATGGACCATTACTTCAATAGAGTTTCCTGAATATCACTTGGTACCCAGGCAAAAACATCCGCATTCTCCCACAAGAAGTTGATAAGTTGGTCTCGGATATCCTCTGGTAGTGAGCTTCATATTTGGACGTATTTCTTCGGATCCTTGGGATCTAGCAGGACTCGGACAGTTGGTTCCCTAAATTATGCCTGCTGTAACGTTGCCTCGTCCCATAGATCAAGGTCTTCGATTAGCTAGGCAAAGGGCTTTTGCATGATCTGGGATAAGTAGCACGTCCATCCGGCAGCTTGGTCTCCAATGACCTTCCAAACCCTGACTGGAATTGAAAATTTGATCTTCAAATGCGGGATAGAAGTGACAGTGACAAAGGTGGCCAAGCAGGGACGTTCGAGGATCGCGTTATAGACTGACGGAAGGTCCACAATCAGAAAGGTGAGGACCTTAGATGCGATCCTCAGGTACGTTCCCAGCATGACTTCTAACTGGACGACATTCTAGACGGACATTGGCTCATTGTTCAGTTCGTAGAGTGGTTCCTCTGGCACTCTCATTTGACTTCTCTTCAGTCCCAATTTAAAATCGACATCAAGATAGAGCAAGTTTTTAAAATTTTCATTGTCAACAAAAACTCGTTTCATCTGATAGTCATTTGTCTCATTTGAAACGAGTGCGATTACAATGAGGGGATTAGAGTGGAGGGAAGTTATATGGGTCATATCCTTATTACTAAAACTAATAACTTCGTACATAATTTCTGTCATCGGTCTTTTTGCTATAATTATATCTCGTGCGTCCTCTCTGGCTGAACGAATTGATATTATGTTTACAACCCCTGTAGCTACTCGGTTCCTAGGCTTGTCCGGCTTAGCATCACCTGCTGTTCCGGAAGTCTATCAGGGTCTTTGCAAAAAGCAATTGAGGTGACCCCTCTTTACCAACTCCTTAATCTCCTTTTGCAATGTCCGGCAGTCCTCGGTACTGTGGCCTCCACTATGATGGTAGTGACAGTATTTAGTCTTGTCACCACCTCCCGGATTCTTCAACGGTTTGGACCACTTCAAAAACTTTTCCTCCCGGATTTACATCAGAACGTTTGTACGGGTGTCGTTTAGAGGGGTTAGACTCACAGGTCTGGGTTTCCTCCGAATGATATGCTCAGACTTGTGCAACTTTTTCATTGTTCGGGGACCTGGATGGTCTCCGCCTTTTCTCTTTCCTTCCGCCACCCTCGGATGAAAGTTTTCATCTTTTTCTGGCCTTTTCGCCTCGTTGGCTTCTTCAGTCGCGATTTACGCCATTGTTACGGCCTCGACCTCCTCGAATGTTTGGAGACCCTTATGAATGAGGTGCTTGAAAAAAGCACCTTCCTCCAAGGCAGAGAGGAATGCATTCAGCTTTACCCCACTAGCTAGTCTCGGGATTTGCCTGGCCTCTATTTTGAATCTGGCCAGGAATCCCATTAAACTCTCCATGGCACCCTATTTCACTCGGGTGAGGTGCCAAGGTTGTCTCTCTATTCTCCTATTGGAGGCAAACTCTGAGAGAAAAACTGCTTCTGGCTCATTAAAAAAGTGAATTGAATCTGCTGGTAGCCCATAAAATCACACCCTCGCATCTCTCTTGAGTGTCAATGGAAAGTGTCGACACATGGTCATCTCGTCTAACCTTTGGAGGCTCAGATGTTCTCGGAAGTGGTTCAGGTAATCCATAGGGTCAGTACTTCCATCATAGATGTCGAAGCCTGGCATCTTGAACTTCGGTGGGAGTGGCCTTATCCTGATCTCTACCACGAACGGAGATCGGAGTATATCAGTTTCTCCTCCGTTATCTTCGCCAAATACATGGTTTCAATTTTTTTCTAACCTCTCATCCGCGTAGGGTAAGGCCATCACCATCTTCTCGGTGAGATAATTTCTTAATTCATGAGGCTCTCAAACTGCTTGCTACTCAGGGATTCCCCTAGCTCCAGGGAGTGGGTCGTCTCGCAGAGCTGCCTCCTGAGCAGCACATTCCCGATTGCTGCGAACGGAACACGGGTTGTGCCTCTCAAGACTTTCCTTTTGTACTCAGGGACCTAAGCGACCTTCAAGTCTTTGAGGGACCTTACTGCTTAAGGCAACCTGGGTCCTCGGGGCCTCGCACTCACTGGCCAGCTTGCCTGGGTGTTTCTTCTCCTTACCCCTATTTTGGGACGTCTCCATTTGAGAGTTCTTAGAAGACGCTCCTTTCGTTCATTCATCCTTTTTAGAGCAAAGGGTCAGTAAGGCTTTGAACATATCCTCTATTCTGGTATCCAATGTGCGTACAATTGGATCGGGATGATTCTCTACCTTGGCGCTGGGAGCGGGATTGTTATCGCATGAAGCCGCTTCCTTAATAAGTACACTTGCTTATACCCTGGTGTTCACCATGTTGGACTTCTGAAGGAGTGTCAAAGAGTTCTTGGATGTTGCGTTGGAAGCGTGAAAAGCTAATTTTTATCGTGTCCCACAGACAGCGCAAATATTGTGTCTTCGGATCCTTACTCTAACTAGGATGAGGATCTAAGAACAACACAAGTCAATACGTGAGTGGAAAGAAAGAGAGAGAGAGTACAAGGACTATGAAAAGAAGATTTTTTATGTGGAAACCCTCATTGTGAATAAGGGAGGAAAAACCACGGGACTTTTGTCTGAGAATCAATCTCACTATGCTGTTATGGATTACAGATGGATTACAGAGCGGTGTAAATCCTTTGTCCCTTCTTTTTCTCTCTCTATAACTTCTAGGTAGGAGTAAATGCTGAAATCCTCTGTTAGATGCACAGTTAGGGTATTTATAGTGATCGAACCATATTTGGTAGGTTGTCCACGTGGCGTTGACATATGTTGAAGTCGACCACCAACTCCACCAACCCTATCATTTGCGCAAGGAATGTGGCGTGCACGCTGACTGACCTCTCGTGAAGTCACAAATGCAGTGATTGATCGTGTGTGTTGGCCATCATTCTTCATATAGTTTGACAGGTCTGCTGCCAAATCTCTAGGGTGTTACTTTACTAGGCACGGCTGAGGTCCGGGGCCCTCCTGGATCCGTAGGCCTCTATGGGTTTCCAATTTGTCACGCTGCTTGGGCTGGCCTTATCACCTTGGCCTCTTGGGCCCACTAGGTCCTTGTGGTGGCAAGATCCGTCCACGAAAAAATGAACCTTTTTAATGAGCCTCTAGTTTTGG
>JAODPA010061867.1:0-11128 GCA_025585075.1 Nepenthes mirabilis | reverse complement strand
TAAGATGAATAATATTTTCAATATAGGCAATCAATTCAAGAAGATTTTGTTTACCGATTTAGCTCAATACATGTATTTTTATAGTGTATCTATTCTTTTGGTTAATGTCATCACCTCGATGACGGAATTTTTCTCTCTATCTAATAGCGGTACAATAAATATAAGTGTGATGGACTTGTCATATTTTTCTCATATGTGACCTCCGTCAGAATTGTATTTAACGTCTCCGTCATGAGTTCTGAAACAAAAGCAATTAAATTTGGAGTATAAAAATTTTTTTCTTTTCTTTTCTCTTTACATACAGGATCGTGATTGGCCGGATATCCTCAACTTGTCTGGCCTTCTCTTGGCCAGCCAGGAAGTAGGGTCGGTTGGCTAAGACACATGAGATGTCATTAGAAATCAAAATTACTCCAAACTATAAAATCATATGGAAGCATACTAATATACATTAAATTTCACAGCAAAATTTTACAAAATTTTTCAAAATAACCAAAGAAAAATTACATCGAGATCGGTCTTTAATTGCTATAGGCGTTCGGATCAACCTTTCCTTCCTAGCTAGTCTGTCCAGTCCTATTTTTTCTCGGTCATCTTAAGTCTTTGTTCGTCTGATCAATTTCTCTCTCGTCCGGTATAAACTCATTATCGTCTGAAAATTAGAAATAGAAGATGAGTGAGCAGAAACCCAACAAGATACTCATATGCAAAAGTCATGCATAGTCATAAATACGATAGAAATAGACAAAATGTAATGAAGGTAATTATGCATGCAGATCATGAAACATGGCCAGAGTCAATTTCTTAAAAACATGTGCCGAAGTCATTTTGGTTTCCAAAGCAGGTTTCTATTTTCAAAATAGTTCCGTCAAAAACCGTTTACATTTAAGGTCTGTAGCTACGTGACCATCAGAAACGGCTACATTTTACGCATGCAACTACTCGACCATCAGAGAACGGCTACATTTAAGGTCTGCAGTTACTCGACCATCATATTCCATATCATATCTCATCAACGATACATTTAAGGTCAGTAGTCTTGACCAACCAAACACTATATTTAAGGTCCGTAGTCTTGACCAACAAAAAGCCTATATTTAAGTCCTACAATGACTCGGCCATCAAATCCATTTTCATAAAGCATGAGCGTCCAACATCGAAAGTAGTGCATCCCAAGTTTTCAATACACAGAAGTCCGAAATTCTTAAACAAGCAAAAGACCGTTGTTTTTTTAAAAGCACAATAGCCGATGTTATTTAATAACACAAATAATCGGACATCTTTTACATGCTAATAGGCGGACTTCTTTTAAACATGCTCATGACTAGACTTCATGCAAATAACGGCTACATTTGATAATGCAATTAATCGAAGTTCTTCATAGATGTAAAAATCGGACTTCTTCAAAGATGCAATTAACCGGATTCATGCAAATCACCAAATAACTGGACTTCATGTAAATAATCAATAACCAACCTTCTTTAAAACATGCAGTTACTAGACTTCTTTAAACATGCAAATATCCGAAGTTCCTCATTGATGCAAATGATCAAAATTCTTCAATGACACATTCATAGACAATAACATGTAGAAATCAATTACCGTGACGTGCTTCACGTATAACGGAGAAAGCATGAACAATTATTACTTAATAAACTTTAAACATGAATTTATTAAAAATGTAGGGTACACTTGCCTGAAATTCTGATCTATGAATTCCCTTACTTAGATCTGGTCGAAAATCTTTTACTTGGATCTGGCCGGAATTCTTCCTCTTCTCTTTCTCCTTTGTTTATTTTGTCTTTTTTATCTTCTTTGTATCCCTTTTCTTTGCTCCCCAAAACTTTTCTTTCAAACCTCCAGACTCAGTATTTAAAGGCGATGGAGTCAGTGGGAGTTGGTGGGAAAAAGTTAACTATTTCACACTTCCTTTTCTTACTCCATTTTTCTTTCTAGAAGGTCAGCAGGATAGGTGGGAGCAGGTTACCTTCTTTAGATATTTTCTTTTATTTCAACTTCTAGAAAATTCCAGATCATCAAGTTGGTGGAAGCAATTCATCTATTCTGGCTGGACACTCCGTCTCCAGAAATCTACTGAATCATCTTCGGATTTCGTTTCTGAAAATTTACCCTATCGTCTCCTAAATCGTCTCTGGATTTACTCTAAATTCCTCTTCGGAATTCCTCTCCAAATTCCATTTCGGAATTCCTCTCCAAATTCCATTTCGGAATTTCTCTCTAAATTCCTCTCCGGAATTTCTCTCTAAATTCCTCTCAATTCTCTCCAAAAATCGTCTTCGAAAACTCCATCAATTGTCTCTGAAAATCGTCTCCAGAATCTTATCTAATCCTCTCTGGAAATCGTCTTTGAAAACTTACCCAATTATCTCCTGAAATCATCTCCGAAAATTTATTCAATTCATCTCCGAAAATCATCCAATTGTCTCTGGAAACTCGTCTTAGGAATCTCACCTAATCCTCTCCGGAAATCGTCTTCAAAAATCTTCTAAATCGTCTCCGAAAATCAGTTTAAGAAACCTTCTCAATCGTCTCCATAAATCTTCCAAATTGTCTCTGAAAATCTTCTCAATTTTCTCCGAAATCGTTTCCGAAAATCTTCTCAAGTGCCTTCGAAAATGCAGCATGGTCTCCAAAAATTTAGCCTGGCATCTTGGTCTCCGGAAGTTTAGCATGGCATCTTGGTCTCCGAAAAATTCATCATGGTCTCTGGATCGCCTTTTTTGGCATCCATGGTCTCCAGAAATCATCTTCACCTCCGGAAGGAATCCATGAAATTGTCTCCGGATGTTAATTGTATTCGGAAAGGTCTCCGGCAGAAATCAATTCTCCTTATTACTTATGCAGGCTTAGCCTCCCATAGCCGGTCATTTTGTATCCATTAGCACCCGGCCATTTTACCGGCTATTTGGCTGTTGGAGCAACGACTCCCCCCTACAGCTGCAAATGCAGCTAAATATTCCACTGGCGCTGCTCAACGTCCTGTGGCGCGGCTCAACATTTCTAACGCGGCCCAGCTTTTCACGGCTGTAACGGCTACCCATTTTTTGCCGGTCAACATCCATTGACCGGATATTTTGGCACCCGGACATCTCTTCTCAAAAGAACACCAGTTATTTTGAAAGTTGAAGCAAACAGCTTCCTGCAGCTCAACATCTCACGGCCACAGCTTTTCCATTCACGGCGGCTAAAACAGCAGGTCTCCTCGGCTGTAGCCAGCAACTCCCATTTTATGCTGGTTAATATTTTGACTGGGCAATTTATCATGGTGATGGTGCTTGGTGCCCAAAATGCTGGTCAATATTTTGATCGGGCAATTTGGACATTCCTCCTTTAAAAAGTACACCGAAAAATTTACATTAAGCCGGGCAAGTTGTGCATACCTGGGCAAAATCCAATTCAGCTAGTCAATCATGTTGACCGGCCACTTTCATCTCCACCTATTCTACAATTCCCGGTCAGTTCATCACATTAATTTTTCACTGATCCACTATTACTTCCCCCGGTCTACTATTCTTATCCTTAGTAGATAATTTTTTGTCCATGATGACTTCTTAATATTTTTTAAATAAATCTTGATCATACGACCTTAATTATTATATGTAAAAATCAGGACATTACAATTTTTCCTACTTATAGAAATTTCATCCTTGAAATTTGAGGAACCTTAATATTTGTTAATTAAGGATATTTCTCTAAAATCACTCTGATCCTCAACATTTGATTTGCATTCCTAAAATTTTAAACTAGAACTTCATCAAAAGGCTAGTTTTTTTTTGGATCCCATACTTGTTTAAATCATATACTTGGTTCATCAGGTGAGAAACACTTTCTCAATTAATCAGTTACCTCTAAGCCTCAATTTTGATTCTTCCTTATGTTCTAAAAATAATCAGCTTACTTAATTTTGATCCTGAAATCCTATGGGCCCACACAATTCTGCTGTGCTATTCTGATCAACTATTTACTGTAATTCTTGCCCATAGATTGATATCAAACACCTAAATTACATAACTGTTATAACTTGGGAAGATCCCAAAGATGTCAGTATTTCAAAGGCAAAAAAATCCATAAATCCCCAAAAACGCCACTGAAATAATCACCCCAAAATTTCAGTACAATCCTCAAGTTACTTCAAAACTCAAACATTTAAAAACTTGTCATCTTATTATTAGGCTAACTTATCAGATCATTCAATTTTCACAATAGTTGGACTTACACCCAAGGATTTTACCGTTTGATAATTTTTATAAACTCCTAGATAACCTCACCAATTCTATTGGAGTCCTCAAGATCAATGTCAATTTTTGGCTCTCTATTGACAATATCCTTAATTGTCGACTAGAAAAGCAATTCTTCTCTTTTAATAACAACCTCCTTATATCCGCACAATGACTTCCAGGTATGGCCTAACATGTCATCTAAACCTAGTACACATCTTTATCTTATAAGCACAGCGATATTAATTCCATCACCCCTTTGCTAACTCATTCTTGAAATTCACAATCCCATTTACAAGTTAAAATATTCTTACCCACTAGTCAAGATATTCTTACCCAAAATCATCTTCAGTGTCATGACATCTTGCCACCCAAATCATCCAATAACCTCATGGTAGATTTACAGTCAGATTTCTTACCTTAAGACCCAAATCAAACCTTACCGTATAGTGTTGTTTTTATCTTTCGAAACAACACCAACTCTATTAGATCAAATTTCAGGCCTTAGTTACAACGTCATAATTTTGCTAGCCTACTTTGTCAGACTAGAATGATTAAGTCTAATAAATGTAACTCATGCCTTCGCCTATCCATTTGATTAAACTTAACCAATCCTAAGTTTTCGCATAGATTCCGATTAAAATTTAAGGCATCTCAATCTCTCTGATGCCATTTGTGACGGACTGGTCATATTTCCGTCATATGTGACCTCTGTCAGAATCATACTTAACGTCTCCGTCATAAGTTCTGAAACAAAAACAATTAAATTTGGAGCATAAAAAAAGTTTCTTTTCTTTTCTATTTACACAGGATCGCGATTGGCCGAACGTTCTCAACTTGTCCGGCCTTCTCTTGGCTGACTAGGAAGTAGGGTCGGTCCGCTAAGACACATGAGATGCCACTAGGAATTAAAATTACTCCAAACTATAAAATTATGCGGAAGCATACTAATATCCATTAAATTTCATAGCGGAATTGTTTTACAAAATTTCTCAAAATAATTAGAGGAAAATTACATCAAGATCGGTCTTTAACTGCTATAGGCATCCGGATCAACCTTTCCTTCCTAGCTAATCCGTCCAGTCCTATTCTTTCTCGGTCGGCTTACGCCCTTGTTCATCTGATCAATTTCTCTCTCGTCCGATATAAACTCATTATCGTCTGAAAGTTAGAAACAGAAGAGGAGTGAGTAGAAGCCCAACAAGGTACCCATATGCAAAAGTCATGTATAGTTATAAACAGGGTAGAAACAAACAAAATGTAATGAAGGCAATTATGCATGCAGATCATGAAACACAAAATGTAATGAAGGCAATTATGCATGCAGATCATGAAACATGGTCGGAGTCAATTTCTTAAAAACATGTTCCGAAGTCATTTTGGTTTCCAAAGCAGGTTTCTATTTTCAAAATAGTTTTCGTAAAAAATCGGCTATATTTAAAGTCTGTAATTACTCGACCATTAGAAATGGCTACATTTTAGGCATATAACTACTCGACCATCAGAAAACGACTACATATAAGGTCTGCAGCTACTCGACCATCATATCTCATCAACATTACATTTAAGGTCTGTAGTCTTGACTAACCAAATGCTATATTTAAGGTCCGTAGTCTTAACCAATAAAACAACTACATTTAAGGCCAGTAGCTACTCGGCCATTAAATCCATTTTCATAAACCATGAGCATCCAAAACCCAAAAGCAGTGCATCCCAAGTTCTCAATATATAGAGGTCCGAAATTCTTAAACATGCAAAAGACCGTAGTTCTTTTAAAAGCAATATAGCTGAAGTTATTCAATAACACAAATAACCAGACATCTTTTACAAGCAAATAGCTGAACTTCTTTTAAACATGCTCATGACAAGACTTCATGCAAATAACATCTGCATTTAATAATGTAATTAACCGAAGTCCTTCATAGATGCAGAGACTGGACTTCTTCAAAAATGCAATTAATCGGACTCATGAAAATCACCAAATAACCAGACTTCATGTAAATAATCAATAACTAGACTTCTTTAAAACATGCAGTTACCGGACTTCTTTAAACATGCAAATATTTGAAGTTCCTCCTTGATGCAAAGGATCGAAGTTCTTTAATGATACATTCATAGACAATAACAACATGTAGAAATCAATTACCTTATCATGCTTCACGCATAAGAGAGAGAGCATGAACACATTATTACTTAACAGACTTTAAACATGAATTTATTAAAAACGTAGAGGACACTTGCTTAAAAATTTTACAGCGAAATTATTTTATAAAAGTTTCCAAAATAACTAGAGGAAAATTACATCGAGATCGGTCTTTAACTGCTATAGGCATCCGGATCAACCTTTCTTTCCTAGCTAGTCAGTCCAGTCCTATTTTTTCTTGGTCGGCTTACGTCTTTGTTCGTCTGATCAATTTCTCTCTTGTCCGGTATAAACTCATTATCGTTTGAAAGTTAGAAACAGAAAAGGAGTGAGCAGAAGCCCAGTGAGGTAACCATATGCAAAAGTCATGTATAGTCATAAACAGGGCAGAAAAAGACAAAATGCAATGAATGCAATTATGCATGCAGATCATGAAACATGGCCGGAGTCAATTTCTTAAAAACAAGTTCCAAAGTCATTTTGGGTTCCAAAGTCATTTTGGTTTCCAAAGCAGGTTTCTATTTTCAAAACAGTTTTTGTCAAAAATCGGCTACATTTAAGGTCTACAGTTTCTCGACTATTAGAAACGGCTATATTTTAGGCATGTAACTACTCGGCCATCAGAGAACGACTACATATAAGGTCTGCAACTATTCGACCATCATATCCCATATCATATCTCATCAACGTTACATTTAAGGTTCATAGTCTTGACCAACCAAACGCTACATTTAAGGTCCGTAGTCTTGACCAATAAAATGGCTACATTTAAGGCTAGTAGCTACTTAGCTATCAAATCCATTTTCATAAACCTTGAGCATCCAAAACCCGAAAGCAGTGCATCTCAAGTTCTCAATATATAGAGGTCCAAAATTCTTAAACATGCAAAATACCGTAATTCTATTAAAAGCAATATAGCTGAAGTTATTCAATAACACAAATAACTAGACATCTTTTACAAGCAAATAACTGAACTTCTTTTAAACATGCTTATGACAAGACTTCATGCAAATAACATTTGCATTTAATAATGTAATTAACCGAAGTCCTTCATAGATGCAAAGATCGGACTTCTTAAAAAATGCAATTAATCAGACTCATGCAAATCACCAAATAACCGAACTTCATGTAAATAATTAATAACCAAACTTTTTAAAAACATGCAGTTACCGGACTTCTTTAAACATGCAAATATTCGAAGTTCCTCCTTGATGCAAATGATCGAAGTTCTTTAATGATACATTCATAGACAATAACAACATGTAGAAATCAATTACCTTATCATGCTTCACATATAACAGAGAGAGCATGAACACATTATTACTTAACAGACTTTAAACATGAATTTATTAAAAACGTAGGGGACACATGCCTGAAAATTTTACAGCGGAATTATTTTATAAAAGTTTCCAAAATAACTAGAGGAAAATTACATCGAGATCGGTCTTCAACTGCTATAGGCATTCGGATCAACCTTTCCTTCCTAGCTAATCCGTCTAGTCCTATTCTTTCTCGGTCGGCTTACGTCCGTGTTTGTCTGATCAATTTCTCTCTCGTCTGGTATAAACTCATTATCATCTGAAAGTTAGAAACAGAAGAGGAGAGAGGAGAAGCCCAACAAGGTACCCATATGCAGAAGTCATGTACAGTCATAAATGGGCAGAAACAGACAAAATGTAATGAAGGCAATTATGCATGTAGATTATGAAACATAGCCGTAGTCAGTTTCTTAAAAACATGTGCTGAAGTCATTTTGGTTTCCAAAGCAAGTTTCTATTTTCAAAACAGTTTCCGTAAAAAATCGGCTACATTTAAGGTCTGTAACTACTCGACCATTAGACACAGCTACATTTTAGGCATGCAACTACTCGGCTATCAGAGAACGGCTATATTTAAGGTATGAAACTACTCGACTATCATATTCCATATCATATCTCATCAACGCTACATTTAAATTTCGTAGTCTTGACTAATAAAACGCTACATTTAAGGTTCGTAATCTTGACCAACCAAATGCTACATTTAAGGTTTGTAATATTGACCAATAAAATGGTTACATTTAAGGCCTGCAATTATTCGGTCATCAAATATATTTTCATAAACCATGAGCGTCCAAAATCCGAAAGTAGTGCATCCCAAGTTCTCAATATACAGAGGTCCGAAATTCTTAAACATGCAAAAGACCGCAGTTCTTTTAAAAGCACAATAGCCAAAGTTATTCAATAACACAAATAACTAGACATCTTTTACATGTAAATAGTCAGACTTCTTTTAAACATGGTCATGACCAGACTTCATGCAAATAATGTCAAATTTAATAATGCAATTAATCGAAGTTCTTCATAGATGCAAAGATCAAATTTCTTCAAAGATGAAATTAATCGGACTCATGCAAATCACCAAATAACGGGACTTCATGTAAATAATTAATAACCGGACTTCTTTAAAACATGCAGTTACCAGACTTATTTAAACATGCAAATATCCGTAGTTCTTTCTTGATGCAAATGATTGAAGTTCTTCAATGATACATTAATAAACAATAACAACATGCAGAAATCAATTACCTTATCATGTTTCATGTATAATAGAGAGAGCATGAACACATTATTACTTAACAGACTTTAAACATGAATTTATTAAAAACATAGGATACACTTGCTTGAAATTATGATCTATGAACTCCCTTACTTAGATTTGGTTGGAAATCTTTCACTTGAATATGGCCGAAATTCTTCCTCTTTGTCTTTTGATTCGTTTCTTTTGTCCCTTTTATCTTCTTTGTATCCATTTTCTTTGCTCCGCAAAACTTTTCTTCCAAACCCTCAGACTCAGCATTTATAGGCGATGGGGTCGGTGGGAGTAGGTGATGACAAGTTAACTATTTCATACTTTTTTCTTACTCAATTTTCCTTTCTAGAAGGTTAGTGGGGTAGGTGAGAGCAGTTTACCTTCTTCAGATATTTTTCTTTTATTTCACATTCTAGAGAATTTCAGATCATTCAAGTAGGTGGAAGTAGTTCACCAATTCTAGCTGGACAATCCATCTCAAAAAATCTACTCAATCCTCTTCGGATTTCGTTTCCAAAAATTTTCTCTATCATCTCGTGAAATCGTCTCCGAATTTACTCTAAATTCCTCTTCAAAATTTCTCACCAAATTCCTCTTCGGAATTTCTCTCTAAATTCCTCTTCGGAATTCCTTTGTAAATTCCTTTAAATTCTCTTCAAAAATCGTCTCCAAAAACTCCCTCAATGGTCTCCGGAAATCGTCTTCGGAATCTCACTTAATCCTCTCCAGAAGTCATCTTCGGAAACTTACCCAATTATCTCTTGAAATCGTCTCCGGAAATTTACTCAATTCGTCTCCGGAATTGTCTTCGAAAATTCATCTAATTGTCTCCGGAAACCATCTTTTGAAACTCGTCTTCGAAATCTCACCTAATCTTCTCCGAAAATCGTCTCCAGAAATCTTCTCAATCGTCTCCAGAAATCATTTTCGGAAACCTTCTCAATCATCTCCGAAAATCTTTTCAATTATCTCCGGAAATCGTCTCCAAAAATCTTCTCAATTCTCTCCGAAATCGTCTCTAGAAATCTTTTCAAGCGCCTCCAAAAATTCGGCATGGTCTCCAAAAATTTAGCATGGCATCTTGGTCTCTGGAAGTTTAGCATGGCATCTTGGTCTCCAAAAAATTCATCATGATCTATGGATCACCTTGTCCGGCATCCATGGTCACTGGAAATCATCTTTGTCTTTGGAAGGAATCCAGAAAATTGTCTTCGAATTTTAATTGTATCCGGAAAGGTCTCCGGCAGAAATCCATTCTGCTTATTACTTTTGCGGACTTAGCCTCCCATAGTCGGTCATTTTGTATCCATTAGCAGCTGGCCATTTTATCGGCTATTTGGCTACTGGAGCAACGGCTCCCTCCTACGGCTGAAAACGCGGCTCAACATCCCACTGACGCGGCTCAATGTCCTGCAGCGTGGCTCAACATTTCTAACACGGCCCAACTTTTCATGGCTGTAATGGCTCCCCATTTTTTGCCCGTCAACACCCATTGACCGGATATTTTGGCACCCAGATATTTTTTCTCAAAAGCACACCGGTTATTTTGAAAGTTGAAGCAAACGGCTCCGCTCAGCTCAACATCTCACGGCCGCAGCTTTTCCATTCATGGCGGCTAAAACAGCTGGTCTCCTCGGCTGTAGCTAGCATCTCCCATTTTATGCCGGTTAATATTTTGACCGGACAATTTATCATGGTGATGGTGCTAGGTGCCCAAAATGCTGGTCAATATCTTAACCAGGCAATTTGGACATTCCTCCTTTAAAAAGCACAATGGCAAATTCACGTTAAGCCGAGCAAGTTGTGCATACTTGGGTAAAATCCAATTCAGCTGGTCACGCATGTTGACCGCCCACTTACATCTTCACCTATTCTACATTTCCGGATCGGTTCATCACATTAATTTTCTGCCTGTCCACTATTAATTTCCTTGGTCTACTATTCTTGTCCTTAGCAGATAATTTCTTGGCCATGATGACTTCTTAATATTTCTCTCATAAATCTTGATTTTACGACCTTAATTATTATATGTGAAACCGGGACATTGCAATAAGCTTATTTAATTTATAAATATCTCAGAATAGAATAAAATGAGTTAATAAGAAATCAAGAAATCATCACTCCCCACCTTGATTCTTTAATCGTCGGCATAATTTTGTGTGATATATTCATTATT